>JARQOD010002186.1:0-81864 GCA_033576555.1 Oophaga sylvatica
ACTCTGTTGTGGAGCGTATGCAGCAGATTTGGGACCAGGTAGTGGAGAGGTTGTCCCTCTCTCAGGAGAGGACCCAGCGGTTTGTCAACTGGCATAGGACTGATGGTCCTCGGTTTGAAGTGGGGGACTTGGTCTGGTTGTCCTCAAGAAATATCCCTATGAGAGTTGCATCTCCTAAGTTTAAGCCTAGGTTCATTGGACCTTATAAGATCATGGAGATTCTTAATCCTGTTTCCTTTCGTTTACTTCTTCCAGGGACATTTAAGATCCATAACGTGTTCCACAAGTCCTTATTGAATAGGTTTGTCGAGCCAGTGGTTCCTATGGCTGTGCCTCCTGACCCTGTTTTGGTTGAGGGCAATCTGGAGTATGTGGTTGAGAAAATATTGAATTCTCGTTTTTCTAGACGGAAACTCCAGTATTTGGTTAAGTGGAGAGGTTATGGTCAGGAGGACAATTCTTGGGTGTTTGCTTCGGACATCCATGCTAGGAGACTCATCCGTGCATATCACAGAGCTCATCCTGACCGACCTGGTTGCTCAAATGAGGGTTCGGTGACCCCTCCTCAAGGGGGGGGGTACTGTTGTGAATGTGCTAGAAATGAATTCTGAGCAGAAGCTCCCTCTGGTGGTTACAAACAGTACTGAACTATCTAATGAAGATTGTGAAGATTGGCGATCGGGTGTTACTGACTGGTCTTATATAAGGGAGGTTCCCTCCCATCAGGGTTGCCGGTGATCAATTGTTCTGGTCTCATCTTTGATTCCTGTTCACTTTGTAGCTTGCTGTTACGTGCCTGCATCTTCTGCTAACAGATAAGACATTTTCTTCTTTTAGTTTTTTGTGCTTGCTTTTTGCATTTTGTCCTGCACTTCTGTGGGGGTCTGCCGGGTCCCCTCCGGGGGCTTGTGCTCCTCTCAGTTTAGTTCAGCCACTGTTGTTTGTTCATTTGCCTTTTCCAGTTTTTTCAGTGGCTGCTGTTTAGTTTTGTTACACCAGAGAACTAATTTAGGTGGTAGAGGTCGTGTGATCTCAGGTGTTTTTGTAATTAGTAGAGTTGGTACTTTTCAGGTTTTTTTTGGGATTGCAGTAAGTACCCTTCCTATCCTTTTCTATTTAGGAAGTTTGGGCCCCAACGTTTGCTCATACTATTTTCTGTCTGTGTCTGTATTTCCTCTTGTCTAACCGCCGTTACATGTTTGGGGGCTTTCTATGTTCTTTGGGGATCTGCTCCGGGGCAGATAGTTTTCCTCTTTCTGTCTTTAGGTGTAGTTAGCTTCTCAGGCTGTGACGAGGCGTCTAGGACCAACGTAGGTACGCTCCACGGCTGCCTTTAGTTGTGGTGGTTAGTCAGGGTACTGCAATCCCATAGATTCCAACCTCTCTGGTGTATTTCCTTTTTTGCCTGCTCTCCTCAGCTACCAAATCATAACAGAGAAATATGCAAATGGCAAGCACAAAAACAAAAACAGAAAATATCTTATCTGAGAGCAGAAGAGGCAAGACTCAGCAAGCTTCCAAGTGAACCAGGAAACAACGTTGAGACAAGAACAATTGATCACGGGCAGCCATCATGGGAGGAAACCTCCCTTATATCCAGCCAGTCTGTGATTCCTGATTGCCAATCCTCATTGAATTGTTCAGTACTGTTTGTAACCACAAGAGGGAGCTTCTGCTCAGAATTCATTTCTAAAACATTCACAACAGCAGAATTGGCTGGACGCCATGTCGCGTTTGTAGAGGCCCTGATGTGTCTAAACAGTTAATCAAACAGCAGTAAATAAAACAATGAGTGATAAAAATACCACTATATTACTACTAAAAAAGTGAATGGCAAACCATTCGGAGACAGTAAAAAGAGAAAAATCCGGAAATAGAACAAATATAGAATATATATAAAAATATGACAGGAGGGTTTACAGTTGAAAAATAATCTTTATTAATACCAAAAAAATTGACATATAAAAATTAATAGAAACACTGCCAACTCGAAGTATATTATGCCACAAAGAATTATTTATATACCAAAAATAACTAATTGTAAAACCATAATAAATATCTCAAGGGACACATAGCAATCACATATAAAACTCTCAAAGTGAATCAGTGAAAATATAAATAATTATACACATATATAAAAAAATATATAATAAGTGTAAAACTTCAAAATAAAATACTGCCTGTGAATCATATAATAATGTGAAACCAACAATTCAAAGTGCAAAAGTGCAAGACAGGTAAAAAAAGAGAGTAAATCTGCAAAGTCCCTTCTTATGTTAAAGATTACCAAAAATTCCCCAAAAATTATGGCTACAAAAACATTAAAACCTCAGATAATACCTGTTATTAATGGCGATGTGGCTTGGCGCTTCCCAATGCACGTTTCGGAGTTTTTCCTTCATCAGGGGTGTGTGTTTGTAGTGGAACCGGAACTATTTATATCCAAAGGTCTGTCATGATTGGTGTGACCCTGAAACAAATAGCGCATGCGCAAAAGAAATCCCCAATCATCAATAGCTTCAGCGTCATGAAATCACTGACGTCAGGTCATGTGGCCGCAATCTGTCATAATTTATGTGACCGCGATATAAGCAGCGCATGTGCGAAAGGAATCCCCAACCATCTACAGCCTCCGTGTCATGGGATCACTGACGTCAGGTCACATGACCGCAATCCGTCATGATTGTGTGACCAAGATATAAGCGGCGCATGCGTAAGAGGAATCCCCAACCATCCACAGCCTCGGCGTCATGAGACCATTGACGTCAGGTCACGTGACCGCGACCCAGCGCCAAGGAGACATGAAGACGCCGAAAACCAGGAGCGGGCCGAGGATTACAATGACGCAGGCGCACCATCTAGATCACAACAATGCAGGGAAAATTCCTATACAGAATACATATTTATACTAATTCATGACAAATATTTAGGGCGATCCTCATATCATATACTTTACAACTGGTAACGCCCACCAAAATAAACAGTCCCATAACATCATGGCTGACACAGACAAATTATTATAAACAACTCAAAGGGCATATATCTATTCATAATTAGCTTATAAAGAATATCAGCATTGCATATAAAGTTAAATAATTATATCTCAACATCTATGTATTATATTATTTGGATCACAGAAAAATTAATAAATAAATTAACAAGGTCACATGATTAAACTCCGTGTCACAGTTGCTAGGCAACAGCACTCATCAATCATATCATATTTTTATATATATTCTATATTTGCTCTATTTCGGGATTTTTCTCTTTTTTTTGTGTCTAAACAGTGGAAACCCCCACAAGTGACCCCATTTTGGAAACTAGACCCCCTAAGGAGCTTATCTAGATGTGTGGTGAGCACTTTGAACCCCCAAGTGCTTCACAGAAGTTTATAACGTAGAGTCGTGAAAATAAAAAATAATTTTTTTCCTCAAAAATGATTCTTTAGCCCGCTATTTTTTTATTTTCCCAAGGGTAACAGGAGAAATTGGACCCCAAACGTTGTTGTGCAATTTTTCTGAGTATGCAGGTGCCCCATATGTGGGGGGGGAACCACTGTTTGGGCGCATGGGAGAGCTTGGAAGGGAAGGAGAGCCATTTTGCAATGCAGACTTTGATGGAATGTTCTTCGGGCGTCATGTTGTGTTTGCAGAGCCCCTGATGTGCCTAAACAGTAGAAACCCCCTGCAAGTGACCCCATTTTGGAAACTAGACCCCTTAAGGAACTTATCTAGATGTGTGGTGAGCACTTTGAACCCCCAAGTGCTTCACAGAAATGTATAAACGCAGAGCCGTGAAAACAAAAAATCATTTTTTTCCTCAAAAATTATTTTCTTAGCCAGCTGTCATGTATAGTGTACAGTTCCTATAGCGTCTTGTACTTGGGTGCGAGGAAAACACAGGAGACATAGGTTGAAATGAAATGACTTGTATTACTTCATACAAGCATGCTGAAAAGTTCACACAGTTTGCAGGAACAGCGACAGGAGACACAGCAGGCCAGAGTAACTTCAAGCACTACAATAAATCTCCAAAGCAGGTTCAGGATCTCTTCTCTGTACCGTAATTCCTCTGCAAACATGGATTCACCAAACAGCAAGTTTCCAGAGTCCAAAAGTGTTCCAAGGTTCCTCAGTAGGGAATAGCTGGAGTACAAGTCCAAGGCTTCCAGGAGTCAGGTCACAGACTGACTGAGGCTTGATTCAGGAGCACTGATTGTTCAGCTGAGGCTGCTTAAGAAGCAAGAGGGAAGAATCAGGGCGGGAACATGAAAACTGGAAACTCCATACCAACTGAGGGCAAGAGCTGCAGAAAAACAGAAAGCAAAATGGCCGACGGAAAACTGAGTCCCAAGGAACATGTCAACAGAGACAAAGAACCTTACATTACTCCCCCCTTAGGGACAACCTCCGGATGACCTCAGACCAGGCTTGTCAGGGTACCTCTGATGAAACTGGCGGAGCAGGCGAGGAGCATTTACATTATTGACTGGTTCCCATGAGTTGTCCTCCACTGGGTAGCCCTGCCATTTAATCAAATATTGCAACTGATTTCTGTACAACCTGGAATCTAGAATCCTTTCCACCATAAATTCTTCCTGACCATCGACCAGCACTGGGTCAGGGCAGGAGAGAACGTCCAGGAAACGTATTGGGTGTTGCAGCCTTTAGTAGGGATACATGAAAGACAGGGTGGATTCTCATAGTTCTGGGCAGTTGAAGACGACAAGCAACAGCACTTATAATCTTATTGATCTTATAAGGTCCAATGTACTTATGTCCCAATTTAGACGATGGAATCTTTAATTTAAGATTTCTGGTTGACAGCCAGACCAAATCTCCTACCTTGAAAGCTGGTGCAGGTTTACGAAATTTATCTGCTGCTTTCTTGTACCTTTCCTGAGCCAATTCTAGATTTTCCTTTAGAAGATCCATATTCTTTTGTAAAGAAGTGATTCTTTCAGCCACTGCCGGCAAGGGCGTATCTATGGGAAATCGAGGAAGAATGTTAGGATGATAACCTAGATTGGAGTAAAAAGGAGACTGCTTAGTGGAGGCGCTCTGAGAGTTGTTATAAGAGAACTCAGCCAGTGGAAGTAGATCCACCCAATCATCCTGTAGGTGGCAGATAAAACAGCGGAGATACTGCTCCAGGGTCTGATTGGTTCGTTCTGGCTGTCCATTAGTCTGGGGATGAAAAGCAGAAGAAAGGTTTACTTTAATGTCCAATGCTGCACAGAAATTTTGCCAAAACCTTGAAGTGAATTGCACCCCTCGATCCGAAATGACCTCATCCGGTACTCCATGTAAGCGAAACACATTCTTAATCATCAAGTCTGATGTCTGTTTTGCAGTGGGTAAGCCGACACAAGGGATAAAATGAGCTGCCTTTGTTAGACGGTCAACCACCACTAGAATGGTGTTCTTCCCTTGAGAGGTTGGTAACTCCACAATGAAGTCCATAGAAATGGATCCCCACGGGCGGGACGGGGTGAGAAGAGGTTGCAACAGACCAGTTGGTGAGGAGCGAGGTGTTTTGCATCTTGCACAGACTTCACATGAAGTGACATAGTTTAAGACATCTTTCCTGTAAGTGGGCCACCAAAAGAAACGAGAAAGAAATTCTTGTGTCTTTAGAATTCCCCTATGCCCGGCTATCTTGGAATCGTGGATGAGTTGCAATACTCTCAATCTGACTGTTTCAGGTATATACAGACGTTGTCCCTGAATCCACACACCATTCTTAAAGACAAGACTTACGTCCCTTGGGGGTTGAGCCAACAAAGAATCCGCATGGTATGCTTCCTTGATGTCCTTAAGTAGGTCTTGATTATGAATCACTCCCAGGAATCTAGAGTCAGGAAGAATAGTCTTAGGAGGAGTAAGTGGACGTGTCTCTGCTGAATGAATCCTAGAGAGTGCATCAGCCTTTCCATTGCGCGATCCTGGTCTATAAGAAATGACAAAATTAAATTGGTTTAGGAAAAGATTCCAGCGAGCCTGGCGAGGAGTCAGGCACTTAGCCGACCTGATAAATTCAAGGTTACGATGGTCTGTCAGGACGACTATTTGCTGTGCAGCTCCCTGAAGAAGGTGTCTCCATTCCTTGAAGGCGGCAATAATGGCCAACAATTCTCTATTGCCCACATCGTAGTTCCTCTCAGCCGAAGACAACTGCTGGGAAAAGAAGGCACAGGGATGCAAGACATTCTTCTCACCTGTTCTCTGAGAGAGTATAGCTCCAACGGCACAGTCTGAAGCATCCACCTCTATTATGAAGGCAAGCTCGGGGTTGGGATGTACTAAGATAGGTGCGGTGGTAAATTTATCCTTTAAACAGGAAAATGCTTCCTGAGCTTGCGGGGTTCAGGAGAACCTAGACTGTTTCCGGGTAAGTTGGGTGATAGGTGACACTACCTCAGAAAAATTCTTAATGAAACGTCTATAGAAGTTGGCAAACCCGATGAAACGCTGCACCTCCTTCACATTTCTAGGAATTGGCCAATCCTTGATGGCTTGGGTCTTGCTTCCATCCATACTAATCCCTTGCGTAGAAAGTACATACCCCAGAAATTGAATTTCGGTCCTATGGAATTCACATTTTTCAAGCTTGATGTAGAGATGGTTTTGTCTTAGGCGTTCTAAGACCATTCTCACATGTCCATGATGTTCCTCTGTGGAGTTAGAAAAAATTAGAATATCATCCAGATAAATCACCACAAATGTATCTAGGAGATCTCTGAAGATATCATTCACGAAGTGTTGGAAAGTGGCTGGGGCGGTACTCAGACCAAAAGGCATAACTAGATATTCAAAGTGTCCATAGCGTGACCTGAAAGCAGTCTTCCATTCATCCCCAGGTCTGATACGGACCAAGTTATAGGCCCCACGGAGATCCAGTTTAGAGAAAATTTTGGCATGCCACACTCTCTCCAACAACTCAGGGATTAAAGGCAATGGATAACGGTTTCTAATAGTAACCTTATTGAGTTCCCTATAGTCTATGCAGGGTCTCAGAGATCCATCTTTCTTCTTCACAAAGAAGATGGGTGCACCTGCGGGAGATGAAGAGGGGCGTATGAAGCCCTTGGCTAAATTTTCGTCTATATAATCCTTCAAAGCTTTTAGCTCGGGCCCCGCTAGGGGGTAGATCTTACCAAAAGGTATCTCGGCTCCGGGCAATAATTCAATTGGACAATCATATGGACGGTGAGGAGGAAGCTGATCAGCGTTCTTCTTGTCACATAAATCCACATAGTCCTGGTATACAGCTGGTAGTTCAGGGACTGACATGGTTCCTTTAGGAACAGAGCAAGCTGAAACTCCTTGACTCATCTGTTTCTCCGGAAAGTGTAATTCCTTGGTCTCCCAGTTAATCGTAGGATTCTGCGCCTGCAGCCATGGTAGCATTAGAATGATGGGAAAGTGGGGAGAAGAGATAAGCAAAAAAGACATTTTCTCCTGATGATCTTTACCCATAAGGACCCTCAAAGGCTCTGTTTCTTGATCCACTGGTCCAGAAGTCAGTAGAGAGCCATCCACAGTCTCCATCTGTACTGGAGTAGCCTTCTTCACTGAACGTATCCCCTGTTTCAGAGCAAAGGAGACATCCATAAAATTTCCACTTGCTCCTGAGTCGATCATAGCAGAGCTAGACACCCAGACTGAGTCCACCCAGAGTTTGATGGAAAGGAAGCAATGAGAATTATTTCTTTTACAACTCAGCTGGGACACCGCTGAGGAAACTTGAAAAATTGCAGCGTTTATACCGTCATCGTCCCCAGAACTAACAGAGTTTAAGTCCGAGAAATCAAGATCTCTTGCAGCAGATCTCTCTGGAGCCTGAGGCTCGGACATGACAGAGCTCCTCTCGCAACACTCACAGTGAATGACTGCTGCAGTAGTCTTACGAGAACGGCTGGGGCAGTTTATAATGAAGTGCCCTGACTTACCACAGTAAAAACATAGATTTTCCTTTATACGATGTTCTTTGCGTGCATCACTAACCCGTCTTTGTAAAGAGTCCACCTGCATGGGTTCAGGTTCTGGTTCCCTTGTGATCCTACTCAAAGGTTCCTTAGCTGAGGAGGGAGGTAGTAAAATGTTAGTGCGATTATTTTCGAACCATCTCTCTTGTCTGCGTTCAGTCAGACGAGCATCAATACGGATACAATAGTTAATAAAGTCACCTAACGCAGTGGGAGGGTCGGCACGAGCAAGTTCATCCTTAATCAGTGGAGACAACCCTTTCCGAAAAATAGATTTTTTAGTGGAAGTGTCCCAAGTGGTATCAAGAGCCCATCTCCTGAAATCCAGGGCATATTCGGCTACTGAACGCTTACCTTGGCGCAAAGTTAACATGGCTGCTTCAGCTGTTGCACCTCGATTGGGGTCATCAAACACCTGCCCCATGGCTGAAATAAAAGCATCAAGGTGATTCAAACAATCATCCTCAGTCTCAATCAGAGGGTTTGCCCACATCAAAGCCTTATTGGTAAGCAACATGATTATAGTAAGCACTTTGGATCGTTCAGTGGGAAATTGTGAAGCATGTGCAGAGAAAAATAAATTGCATTGATTAATAAATCCCCTGAATTTCTCACGTTCACCGCCAAAACGAAAAGGAGGTAATTTGGGGATCCCAGAACTTGGGGTTATGGCAGGAGCCTGGGCTCGTTCCTCTAGAGCAGACCTGGGCAAAGTGCGGCCCGCGGGCCACATCCGGCCCTCTTGTTGTCTCAGTCCGGCCCGCGGACCGAGACAGCCGTGGGGCTGAAAACCTGAGGTCCGCAGGCTGCACCGTGCCCGCCCACTCGCTGTCTCCCTAGGCGCAGTCAGCATTGGTGGAGGAGGGGCCTCCGCCACTTCTCCACAATCAGTGTGTGAAACAGCCAGTGGCATAGCGTGGGTGGGGCGGGGGGCGTGCGCCCCAGCGGCACATGTGTGTGGGGGCAGCGCAGCAGCAATTCCATACCCCAACAGTCCGATTCTAACCCCTCCCACCGCTCGCTGGCTCGGTCAGGACACTATGTGTCCTGCATTCAGAAGTCACCACGCCCCCCAATGCACGCTCTTCATTGCCCTCCCAACTTCGCACAGCCAGCATTTACCATTGCTGTGCTGTGCTTTGTAAAGGTGGTAGCAGGACCTGTGATGAGGTCACAGGAGGGGAGGAGTTAGGTGTCACATGATCAGGCCCCTGTGTGCAGGAAGCTTCTGCTGTACTGGTCGTCATGGTGCTGGATGATGGTAAGTTTATATGTGGGATCATAAGGGGTTTACAGTGTGGATGTAGCTGAGCTGTGTGTGCATGAGGTGTACGGAGCGGAGCCGTGTGTACGAGTGTACGGAGCGAGCCGTGGTGTACAGATTACGAGCAAAGCCGTGTGTGTACAGGTTACGAGCGGAGCCGTGTGTGTACGAGTGTACGGAGCGAGCGTTGTACGAGGTGTACGGAGCGAGGTGTACGAGCGGAGCGTGTGTGTACGAGGTGTACTGAGCGGAGCCGTGTGTGTACGAGGTGTACGGAGCGGAGCCGTGTGTGTACGAGGTGTACGGAGCAAGCGGTGTGTACGAGGTGTACGGAGCAAAGCGTGTGTGTACGAGTGTACGGAGCAAAGCCGTGTGTATAAGGTGTACGTAGCGAAGTGTACGGAGCGGAGCCTGTGTGTACGAGGTGTACGAGCGGAGCCTGTGTGTACGGTGTACGAGCGGAGCCGTGTGTGTACGAGGTGTACGGACGGAGCCGTGTGTGTACGAGGTGTACGGAGCAAAGCCGTGTGTGTACGAGGTGTACGGAGCAAAGCCGTGTGTGTACGAGGTGTACGGAGCAAAGCCGTGTGTGTATAAGGTGTACGTAGCGAAGGTGTACGGAGCGGAGCCGTGTGTGTACGAGGTGTACGGAGCGGAGCCATGTGTGTACGAGGTGTACGGAGCAAAGCCGTGTGTGTACGAGGTGTACGTAGCGAAGGTGTACGGAGCAAAGCCGTGTGTGTACGAGGTGTACGGAGCGGAGCCGTGTGTGTACGAGGTGTACGGAGCAAAGCCGTGTGTGTACGAGGTGTACGGAGCGGAGGTGTACGGAGCGGAGCCGTGTGTGTACGAGGTGTATGGAGCAAAGCCGTGTGTGTACGAGGTGTACGGAGCGAAGCCGTGTGTGTACGAGGTGTACGGAGCGGAGCCTTGTGCGTGTGAGGTGTGTGGAGCGGAGCCGTGTGTGTACAAGGCCACAAAGAGCGGAGCCGCACATGTACAAGGGTCCTGTTACTTGCGGGATCTGTGTGCTTGGGGGCTGCAGGGGGAAGGAGGGGTGCCATTATGTGCATGGGTCTGCGTGGGGACGGAGCGAATGCTGTTATCTGTGTAGGGCTGGGTCCCTGTCCCGCTGTCCTGGCCGGGAGGTTTACTTTCCCGCATTAGAATCGTACATGCGGAAACCCGGGGACCTCCCACACGTTCTGGCAGCCACATGTCACGTTCCACCGGAGGTGACGTGCTGTAAGTCAGCTGAACGCTGGAAATGACCGTTGACCTCATTTCCGGCGTCAGCTTACAGCAGCAGGTACTGTAACTCGTTCTCGGGAGAGTCTTCAGAACGGCAACGCATCGAGCCGTTGGATCTGTTGGAGTGAAAGCCGGGTATTGTACGGACCGCTGCATACAATACCCGACTCTCACTGAGCGAGACAAGCAGGATGTGGGGATCTCGACATGGGATCTGTTCAACAGATGAAGAGATCCCCAGATCCTGCCTGTCTCGCTCAGTGAGAGCCGGTTATTGAATGGAGCGCCTCATAGCTGGTGAGATCCCCACATCCTGGGGAAATAAGGTCAGCGGTGGAACGTGACTTGTGGCTGCCAGAATGTGTGGGAGGTCCCCGGGGTTTCCGTATGTACGATTCTAATGCGGAAAGTAAACCGCCTGGCCGGGACAGCGGACAGGGTCCTGAAATCGGGACTGTCCCGCTGAAACCGGGTCGGTTGAGAGGTATGTGTTTATAATTATTGTTTATGAAACAGTGTGATCAGCAGTGCTAAGTGGGTGTGGTCAGGGTGTGAATATGGGTGTGACCAGTGAAATGGGTGTGGCTAGGGGGTGTGGCCTAAAATTTGCCGCCCCGGGCGCCACAAACAGTTGCTACGCCACTGGAAACAGCTGAAGTGATGACGTCATGTCATCGCATCAGCTGTGTACCGCCGGTGAGTCAGCGCATCGGAGACAGCAACAGCAGCAGCAGGGCGCCTGGGAACGGGACTGATGTGAGTATGTGGTGTTATTTTTTTTTTCATGTGTATGAACATGGGAATTCAATGGAAGTGAACATGGGGATTCTATGGAGGTGAACGTGGGGATTCTATGGAGGTGAACGTGGGGATTCTATGGAGGTGAACGTGGGGATTCTATGGAGGTGAACGTGGGGATTCTATGGAGGTGAACTTGGGGATTCTATGGAGGTGAACGTGGGATTCTATGGAGGTGAACGTGGGGATTCTATGGAATTGAACATGGGGATTCTATGGAGGTGAACATGGGGATTCTATAGGGGTGAACATGTGGATTCTATGGAGGTGAACATGGGGATTCTATGGAAGTGAACATGGGGATTCTATGGAAGTGAACATGGGATTCTATGGGGTGAACATGGGGATTCTTTGGGGGTGAACATGGGGATTCTATGAAGGTGAACATGGGGATTCTATGGGGTGAACATGGGGATTCTATGGGGTGAACATGGGGATTCTATGGAGGTGAACGTGGGGATTCTATGGAAGTGAACATGGGGATTCTATGGGGTGAACATGGGGATTCTTTGGGGGTGAACACGGGGATTCTATGAAGGTGAACATGGGAATTCTATGGGAGTGAACATGTGGATTCTATGAAAGTGAACATGGGGATTCTATGGGGTGAACATGGGGATTCTTTGGGGGTGAACATGGGGATTCTATGGAAGTGAACATGGGGATTCTGTGGGAGTGAACATGTGGATTCTATGAAAGTGAACATGGGGATTCTATGGGGTGAACATGAGGATTCTATGGAGGTGAACATGGGAATTCTAGGGGAAGTAAACATGGGGATTCTATGGGAGTGAACATGGGGATTCTATAGGGGTGTACGTGGGGATTCTATGGGGGTGACGTACAGCACATGGGGATTCTATGGGGGTGACGTGCAGCACATGGAGAGGCTATGGGAAGGCTGTATACTCATGCAGTATATGGAAAGGCTGTGTGGGCTCATGCAGTATATAGGGAGGCCGTGTGGGGCTCATGCAATATATATATATATTATAATATATATATATATATATATATAGGGAGGCTGTGTGGCGCTCATACAGTGTATATAGGAAGGCTGTGTGGCGCTCATGCAGTATATATAGGGAGGCTGTGGGGCTCATGCAGTGTATATAGGGGGGCTGTGTGGCACTCATGCAGTATATAGGGAGGCTGTGTGGCGCTCATGCAGTATATAGGGAGACTGTGGGGCTCATGCAGTATATATAGGGGGGCTGTGTGGCGCTCATGCAGTATATATATGGAGGCTGTGTGGGTCTCATGCAGTATATAGGGAGGCTGTGTGGGGCTCATGCTGTATATATAGGGAGGCTGTGTGAGGCTCATGCTGTATATAAGGGGCTGTGGGGGGTTCAAATATATATAGGGGGTGTCAGCATACTTAATTCTGCTCAATATTAAGTGATGCAATCAATATTAATAAGTTAATAAGTTGAGTAGAACTTAATTTTTAAAGCTATTGGTTCGGCCCTCCACAACAGTCATGGTCTCTCATGTGGCCCCTCGGGAAAATTAATTGCCCACCCCTGCTCTAGAGCCTCAATCCTGGCTCGCAATTCCTGGGTAGTCTGTCCAAACACTTGCAAATTATGATTAGTGAGGTCCTGTAGGCTTGCAAAACGGGGTTTTAAAGTCTGTACATCTGAAAGGATTGTATCAGTCACTCCGCAAAGCTCCTTTATGCGGGCCTCCATCTTCCAGATCTTTTAAGGCAGAAGTGCTGGAAGGAGAAGAGGAAAGGAAAAAAAAAAACAACAGTGTTTACCTGTGGTAACACTCCAGAGTAAAATTTTAAGGGAATGCGCTCACCTGGAATGGTTGTGAGAAGTCACAACCACTGTCATCACATAAGGTATTAAACGGACATCTGATATCCACAGTCACAGCAGACACGGCTTTCCCAGACCCAGCAGACACTAAACATTGGCTCCTGAATCTTGTCATGTATAGTGTACAGTTCCTATAGCGTCTTGTGCTTGGGTGCGAGGAAACACAGGAGACATAGGTTGAAATGAAATGACTTGTATTACTTCATACAAGCATGCTGAAAAGTTCACACAGTTTGCAGGAACAGCGACAGGAGACACAGCAGGCCAGAGTAACTTCAAGCACTACAATAAATCTCCAAAGCAGGTTCAGGATCTCTTCTCTGTACCGTAATTCCTCTGCAAACATGGATTCACCAAACAGCAGGTTTCCAGAGTCCAAAAGTGTTCCAAGGTTCCTCAGTAGGGAATAGCTGGAGTACAAGTCCAAGGCTTCCAGGAGTCAGGTCACAGACTGACTGAGGCTTGATTCAGGAGCACTGATTGTTCAGCTGAGGCTGCTTAAGAAGCAAGAGGGAAGAATCAGGGCGGGAACATGAAAACTGGAAACTCCATATTAACTGAGGGCAAGAGCTGCAGAAAGACAGAAAGCAAAATGGCCGACGAAAAACTGAGTTTCAAGGAACATGTCAACAGAGACAAAGAACCTTACACCAGCTATTTTTTATTTTCCCAAGGGTAACAGGAGAAATTAGAACCCCAAAATTGGTGTGTAATTTGTCCTGAGTACGCTGATACCCCATATGTTGGGGTAAACCACTGTTTGGGCGCACGGCAGGGCTCGGAAGGGAGGGAGCGCTATTTGACTTTTTGAACACCACGTCGTGTTTGGAGACCCCCTGATGTGCCTAAATAGTGGAAACCCCTCAATTCTAGCTCCAACCCTAACCCCAACACACCCCTAACCCTAATCCCAACCCTAATCCTAACCCTAATCCCAACCCTAATTCCAACCCTAATTGTAACCCTAACCCTAATTGTAACCCTAACCCTAATTCCAAACCTAAACCTAATTATAACCCTGACCCTAAGGCTAGGTTCATTTTGCGTTTTACCAGCCCATTCAACACATAGCATTGACGGGCTGGTAATGGTACAGCATAACGTGATCGCGTTATGCTATACCCGCTAGCGCAGAGGAATCAACAGATGATTCATCTGCGCTAGCGGGGACAGAGCCCAGACGCTGCAGCCCGCGTCCGAGGCTCCGTCACTGAATGACGGCACATCGCGAACGCATGCCACTTTACGGCATGCGTCGTGATGCGCCCTCAAATGGGGGTGAATGGCAGCATTAACGGACTGCGTTACACCGCGTTATACCGGTGTATAACCCTAATTATAACCCTAACCCTAGCCCTAACCCTAACGGAAAAATTAAAATAAATACAATTTCTATATTTTATTATATGTCCCTAACTAAGAGGGTGATAAAGGGGGGGTTATGTACTGCTTTTTCATTTTAATCAAAATGTACTTTCATTCATTCAGTTTTTGAATCTGCCACTGCTCATGTGCCCGCCATTTTTTTTTACAGGATGAAGAGGCCGGGAGCCTGGGACCTGCCGGACACAGAGGGGACATCGGGAGGTACAGGTGGGGGATCGGGGGTACTAGGGACCCTAATTCTCACCACTCTGATGTGCGATCATTTTTTTTTTTTTGCGGTCGCCGTTATAACAGTAAATACCGACCATCTCGGATCAATGTTCCTCCTCGGGGGGGTCTCGGCTTAAAACGGCGCCCGGCGGGCCGAAAACGGAGAAATTGCCTCATTGTGCCCAATCCACACGGAACATTCGGAGGGCGCACTACACATTTCACCATTTTCTGCATTAAGATTGCGGCGCCTCCGGAGGAGAGAGGGCCCAAATACATGGGGCACAAGGGGGGATCGGACCTTTTTCTTCTTCCTCTGATGTCTGATCACATCAGTAGGAGAGAGAAATTAAATGGCCATCACTTTTTTGTTGTTTTTGCGATCGTCGTTAAAGGGTTAATAATGGCGATCGCAACGGTCGTTAAAAACCGACCGATTCCATGTTCTCTGTCTCGGCTCCCCCGCATCAAACCCCTAGAAAATCAACTGCGGGGCGCTATTCATTTTCCACAGGCCGTTGTTTTTGTACCTTGAAACTGTTAAAAGCGTATCGGCGGTCTTAAAGGATTAAGGATCTCGAGCCATTGTACCCTTCATTCTCTTCTGATCCTTAAAATCTGCCTTCTGAATCTAACCTGAGTCTGAGTCTTCACAGGTCTTCCTTCTCTGTTATCAAAATTTAAAATGTGGTCACTAACCTCTAAGGTCCCAGTCACTTACCTCCTCAAACCATTTCCTCCTGTTTATAAGGATTAGATACAAGGTAGCAGATCCCCTTGGTTTCTCCCCTACCTTTTGGAAGATAAAGTTGTCAGCAAGAGAGGTGTAAGGTTCTTTGTCTCTGTTGACATGTTCCTTGAAACTCAGTTTTCCGTCGGCCATTTTGCTTTCTGTCTTTCTGCAGCTCTTGCCCTCAGTTAATATGGAGTTTCCAGTTTTCATGTTCCCGCCCTGATTCTTCCCTCTTGCTTCTTAAGCAGTCTCAGCTGAACAATCAGTGCTCCTGAATCAAGCCTCAGTCAGTCTGTGACCTGACTCCTGGAAGCCTTGGACTTGTACTCCAGTTATTCCCTACTGAGGAACCTTGGAACACTTTTGGACTCTGGAAACCTGCTGTTTGGTGAATCCATGTTTGCAGAGGAATTACGGTACAGAGAAGAGATCCTGAACCTGCTTTGGAGAGTTATTGTAGAGCTTGAAGTTACTCTGGCCTGCTGTGTCTCCTGTCGCTGTTCCTGCAAACTGTGTGAACTTTTCAGCATGCTTGTATGAAGTAATACAAGTCATTTCATATCAACCTATGTCTCCTGTGTTTTCCTCGCACCCAAGCACAAGACGCTATAGGAACTGTACACTATACATGACAAGATTCAGGAGCCAATGTTTAGTGTCTGCTGGGTCTGGGAAAGCCGTGTCTGCTGTGACTGTGGATATCAGATGTCCGTTTAATACCTTCTGTGATGACAGTGGTTGTGACTTCTCACAACCATTCCAGGTGAGCGCATTCCCTTAAAATTTTACTCTGGAGTGTTACCACAGGTAAACACTATTTTTTTTTTTTTCCTTTCCTCTTCTCCTTCCAGCACCTCTGCCTTAAAAGATCTGGAAGATGGAGGCCCGCATAAAGGAACTTTGCGGAGTGACTGATACAATCCTTTCAGATGTACAAACTTTAAAAACCCGTTTTGCAAGCCTACAGGACCTCACTAATCATAATTTGCAAGTGTTTGGACAGACTACCCAGGAATTTCGAGCCAGGATTGAGGCTCTAGAGGAACGAGCCCAGGCTCCTGCCATAACCCCAAGTTCTGGGATCCCCAAATTACCTCCTTTTAGTTTTGGCGGTGAACGTGAGAAATTTAGGGGATTTATTAATCAATGCAATTTATTTTTCTCTGCACATGCTTCACAATTTCCCACTGAACGATCCAAAGTGCTTACTATAATCATGTTGCTTACCAATAAGGCTTTGATGTGGGCAAACCCTCTGATTGAGACTGAGGATGATTGTTTGAATCACCTTGATGCTTTTATTTCAGCCATGGGGCAGGTGTTTGATGACCCCAATCGAGGTGCAACAGCTGAAGCAGCCATGTTAACTTTGCGCCAAGGTAAGCGTTCAGTAGCCGAATATGCCCTGGATTTCAGGAGATGGGCTCTTGATACCACTTGGGACACTTCCGCTAAAAAATCTATTTTTCGGAAAGGGTTGTCTCCACTGATTAAGGATGAACTTGCTCGTGCCGACCCTCCCACTGCGTTAGGTGACTTTATTAACTATTGTATCCGTATTGATGCTCGTCTGACTGAATGAAGACAAGAGAGATGGTTTGAAAATAATCGCACTAACCTTTTACTACCTCCCTCCTCAGCTAAGGAACCTTTGAGTAGGATCACAAGGGAACCAGAACCTGAACCCATGCAGGTGGACTCTTTACAAAGACGGGTTAGTGATGCACGCAAAGAACATCGTATAAAGGAAAATCTATGTTTTTACTGTGGTAAGTCAGGACACTTCATTATAAACTGCCCCAGCCGTTCTCGTAAGACTACTGCAGCAGTCATTCACTGTGAGTGTTGCGAGAGGAGCTCTGTCATGTCCGAGCCTCAGGCTCCAGAGAGATCTGCTGCAAGAGATCTTGATTTCTCGGACTTAAACTCTGTTAGTTCTGGGGACGATGACGGTATAAACGCTGCAATTTTTCAAGTTTCCTCAGCGGTGTCCCAGCTGAGTTGTAAAAGAAACAATTCTCATTGCTTCCTTTCCATCAAACTCTGGGTGGACTCAGTCTGGGTGTCTAGCTCTGCTATGATCGACTCAGGAGCAAGTGGAAATTTTATGGATATCTCCTTTGCTCTGAAACAGGGGATACGTTCAGTGAAGAAGGCTACTCCAGTACAGATGGAGACTGTGGATGGCTCTCTACTGACTTCTGGACCAGTGGATCAAGAAACAGAGCCTTTGAGGGTCCTTATGGGTAAAGATCATCAGGAGAAAATGTCTTTTTTGCTTATCTCTTCTCCCCACTTTCCCATCATTGTAGGGCTACCATGGCTGCAGGCGCAGAATCCTACGATTAACTGGGAGACCAAGGAATTACACTTTCCGGAGAAACAGATGAGTCAAGGAGTTTCAGCTTGCTCTGTTCCTAAAGGAACCATGTCAGTCCCTGAACTACCAGCTGTATACCAGGACTATGTGGATTTATGTGACAAGAAGAACGCTGATCAGCTTCCTCCTCACCGTCCATATGATTGTCCAATTGAATTATTGCCCGGAGCCGAGATACCTTTTGGTAAGATCTACCCCCTAGCGGGGCCCGAGCTAAAAGCTTTGAAGGATTATATAGACGAAAATTTAGCCAAGGGCTTCATACGCCCCTCTTCATCTCCCGCAGGTGCACCCATCTTCTTTGTGAAGAAGAAAGATGGATCTCTGAGACCCTGCATAGACTATAGGGAACTCAATAAGGTTACTATTAGAAACCGTTATCCATTGCCTTTAATCCCTGAGTTGTTGGAGAGAGTGCGGCATGCCAAAATTTTCTCTAAACTGGATCTCCGTGGGGCCTATAACTTGGTCCGTATTAGACCTGGGGATGAATGGAAGACTGCTTTCAGGTCACGCTATGGACACTTTGAATATCTAGTTATGCCTTTTGGTCTGAGTACCGCCCCAGCCACTTTCCAACACTTCGTGAATGATATCTTCAGGGATCTCCTAGATACATTTGTGGTGATTTATCTGGATGATATTCTAATTTTTTCTAACTCCACAGAGGAACATCATGGACATGTGAGAATGGTCTTAGAACGCCTAAGACAAAACCATCTCTACATCAAGCTTGAAAAATGTGAATTCCATAGGACCGAAATTCAATTTCTGGGGTATGTACTATCTACGCAAGGGATTAGTATGGATGGAAGCAAGACCCAAGCCATCAAGGATTGGCCAATTCCTAGAAATGTGAAGGAGGTGCAGCGTTTCATCGGGTTTGCCAACTTCTATAGACGTTTCATTAAGAATTTTTCTGAGGTAGTGTCACCTATCACCCAACTTACCCGGAAACAGTCTAGGTTCTCCTGGACCCCGCAAGCTCAGGAAGCATTTTCCTGTTTAAAGGATAAATTTACCACCGCACCTATCTTAGTACATCCCAACCCCGAGCTTGCCTTCATAATAGAGGTGGATGCTTCAGACTGTGCCGTTGGAGCTATACTCTCTCAGAGAACAGGTGAGAAGAATGTCTTGCATCCCTGTGCCTTCTTTTCCCAGCAGTTGTCTTCGGTTGAGAGGAACTACGATGTGGGCAATAGAGAATTGTTGGCCATTATTGCCGCCTTCAAGGAATGGAGACACCTTCTTCAGGGAGCTGCACAGCAAATAGTCGTCCTGACAGACCATCGTAACCTTGAATTTATCAGGTCGGCTAAGTGCCTGACTCCTCGCCAGGCTCGCTGGAATCTTTTCCTAAACCAATTTAATTTTGTCATTTCTTATAGACCAGGATCGCGCAATGGAAAGGCTGATGCACTCTCTAGGATTCATTCAGCAGAGACACGTCCACTTACTCCTCCTAAGACTATTCTTCCTGACTCTAGATTCCTGGGAGTGATTCATAATCAATACCTACTTAAGGACATCAAGGAAGCATACCATGCGGATTCTTTGTTGGCTCAACCTCCAAGGGACGTAAGTCTTGTCTTTAAGAATGGTGTGTGGATTCAGGGACAACGTCTGTATATACCTGAAACAGTCAGATTGAGAGTATTGAATCATCCAGATTCCAAATGCCGGGCATAGGGGTTTTCCTTGGGGGCCCCCCAAAAATTTTTTTTGGGGGGGGTTTTTAAAACCCCCCCCAAAATAATTAAAAAATTTTTTTGGGGGGGGCCCCCCCTTTCTTTTTTTTTTTTTTAAAAAAAATTTTTGTTTTTTTCCCCCCCCCCCTTAAAACCCCCCGGGGGAAGGGCCCAAAAAAAATTTTTTTAAAAAAAAACCCCCCCCTTCCCCCCCACCCCTTTTGGGGGGTTTTTCCCCCGGGGGGGGTTTTTAAATGGGGAAAAGGGGAAAATTTGTCCCCGGGTTTTTTTTCCCCCCAAAAAATTTGGGGGGGAAATTTGGAAAATTCCCCCCGGCTTTTGGGGTTTTTTAAACCCCCCCCAAAAAAAGGGGAAAAAAAAAAAAACCCGGGAAAAAAAAACCTTAACCTTTTTGGGGGGGGGGTTTTCCCAAAAACCCCCTTTTTTCCCCCAAGGGGGAAAAACCCCCTTTTTTAAATTCCCCGGGGAAAACCCCCAAAAAAAAAAAATTTTTTCCCCCCAAAAAAAATTTTTTTTTAAAAAAAAAAGGGGGGGGGGGTTTTTTTTTTTGGGGGGAACCCCAAAGGGGTTTTTCCTTTTTTTTTTTGGGGGGAACCCCCCCAAAAAAAAAAAAATTTTTTTTATCCCATTAAAAATTCCGGGGGGGGAATTTAAAAAAAAATTTTTTTTTTTTTTTAAAAAAAAAATTTTTTTAAATTTTTTAAAAAGGTTTTTTTTAAAACCAAAACCCCCCCCCCCCCCTTTTTTTTGGGGGCCCCCCCCCCCCCGGGGGGGGGGCCCCCAAAAAGGGGGGTTTAAAAAATTTCCCTCCCTTTTTTTTAAAAAATTTTTTCCCCCCCCCCCCCCCCCAAAAAAAATTTTTCCCCCAAAAAAAAAGGGATTAAAAGGGGGGGCTTTTTCCCAAAAAAAAAGGGGGTTTAAAACCCCCAAAAAAAAACCCCCAAAACCCCGGGGGGGAAAAAAATTTTTTAAAAAAGGGGGTTTAAAACCCAAAAAAAAATTTTTTTTTAAAACCTTTTCCCCGGGGGCCCAAAAAAATTTTCCCCCCGGGAAAACCCCCCAAAAAAAAAACCCAAAAAAAATTTTAAAAGGGGGAAAAAAAAAAAAACCCAAACAAAAAAAAAAAATTTTTTTAAAAAACCCCCGGGGGGCCCCAAAAAAAGGTTTTTTCCCCAAAGTTTTTAAAAACCAAGGGGTTTTAAGGGGGTTTTTTTTAAAGGAAAAAAAAGGGGGAAAAAAACCCCTTTTTTCCCAAAAAAAAATTTTAAAAAGGGGGAAAAAAACCCTTAAAAAAAAAAAGAAAAAAATTCCTTTTTTGGGGGGGGGGGAAAGAATTTTCCCTTTTTTTTTCCCCCCCCGGGGGGGGGGCCCCCCCCGGGGAAAGTTTTTTTTTTCCCCCCCGGGTTTTTTCCCCAAAAACCCCGGTTTTTTTTTTCCCCCCTTTCCCCCCCAAAAAAAACCCCCCCGGGGTTTAAAAAAATTTTTTTTTTTAAACCCCCCGGGGGGGGGGAAAAAAGGGGAAAAAGGGGGGTTTTTTTAAAAAAAAGGGGGGAAAAAAAAAAACAAAAAGGGGAAATTGAAAGAAAAAAAAAGGGCCCTTTTCCCAAAATTTTAAAAACCCCCCCGGGGAATTTTTTTTTAAAAATTTTTTAAAAAAAATTTTTTTTTTTTTCCCAAAAACCCCCTTTTTGGGCCCCCCCTTTTCCTTTCCCCTTACCCCAAAAAAAAACCCTTTCCCCGGGTTTTTTCCCCCCCCCTCCTTCGGGCCCAAAAAAATTTTTTAATTAAAAAATTTGGGGGGAAAAAAAAAAAAAGGGGGGTTTCCCAGGGGAAAACCCCCCGGGAAAAAATTTTTAAAAAAACCCCGGGTTTTTAAAAAAAACCCAAAAAAAAATTTTTTTAAAAGGGGGGTTTTGGGGGTTTTTTGGGGGGAAAATTTTTTAAAAAATTTTTCCCCCCCCCTTTTTTGCCCCCCAAATTTTCCCCCGGGGGTTTTTTTTAAAACCCCAAATTTTTCCCCCCCCTTTAAACCCCGCCCGGGAAAAAAGGGGGGAAAAGGGAAAAAGGGGGGAATTTAAAAACCCCCCCCCTTTTTGGGGGTTTTTTCCGGAAATTTTTTTTTTGGGGGGGTTTTTGGAAAAATTGGGGGCCCCAAGGAAAAAATTTTTTTGGGGTTCCAACAAAGGGAAAAAAAAAGGGGGGAAAAACCCCAAAAGGGGAAAAAAAGGGGAAAAATCTTTTAACTTCCCCCCCCGGGGGGGGGAAAAAAAAAAATTTCCCAAATTTTGGGAAAAAAAAAAAACCCCCAAAATTTTTGGCCCGGGGGGAAAAAGGGGGGCCCGGGGGCCCCCCCCGGGGCCCCCCCCCCCCTTTTTTTAAAAAAAACCCCCCCCCCAAAAAAAAGGAAAAAAACCCCCCCCGGGGGAAAACTTTTTTTCCCCAAAACCCCAAAAAAGGGACAAAAATTTTTAATTTTAAAAAAAAAAAAACCCCCCTTTTTTCCCCCCCCCCCCAAAAAAACCCCCAAACCAAAAAAAAAAAAGGGGAAAAAAAAACCCCCAAAAAAACAAAAACCCCAAAAAGGAAAAAAACCCCCCCCCCCTTTTTAAAAAAACCCCCCCCCCCCCCAAAAAATTTTCCAAAAAATTTTTTTTAAAAAAGGGGGCCGGGGGTGCCCCCCAAAAAAAAATTTTTTTTTTTCCAAAAGGGCCCCGGGGCCCCCCCCCAAAAAAAAAAAAAAAAAAATTTTTTTTGGGGGCCCGGGACTTTTCCAAACCCCCCAAACCCCCCCCCCCCCCTTTTTTTTTAAAAAGGGGCCCCCGGAAAAAATTTTTTTTTTTCCCCCCTTTTTTTTTTTTTAAAAAAGGTTTTTTTTCCCCGGTTTTTTAAAAAGGGGAAAAAAAATTTTTTTAAATGTGGAAAAAAAACCCCCCCCCCAAAAAAAGGGTTTTTTTTGGGGGGTTTTTTGGGGTTTTTAAAACCCCCCCCCCCCCCAAAAAAAAGGGGGCCCAAAAAAACGGGGGGTTTTCCCAAAAATTTTTTTTTTGGGTTTTTTTATTTTGGGGCCCCCAAAAGGGGTTTAAACCCCGGGGCACTTTTTTTGGGGGAAAAAAATTTTAAAAAGGAAAAAACCCCCCCAAGGAAAAAAAACCCCCAAACAAATTTTAAAAAAACCCTTTTTAAAATTTAAAAAAAAAAAAAAAAAATTTTAAAACCCTTTTTCCCCCCCCCCCCCTTTTTTTCCCCGGGGGGGAAACCCAAATTTGGGGAAAAAGGGGAAAAAGGGGGGAAAAGGGGGGGGGGGTTTTTTGGGGGGGGAATTCCAAATTTTTCCCCCAAAAAAAGGGGGTTTTCCCCCTTTTTTTTTAAAAAAACCCCCCCCCCCCAAAAAAAAAATTTGGGTTTTTTGTTTTTTTGGGCCCCTTTTAAAAAATTTTTCCCCCAAAAAGGTTTTAAAAAAAAACCCCCCAAAAAATTTTAAAGAAAACCCCGGGGGGGCCCCCCAAAAAAAAAACCCCCCCAAAAAGGGGCTTTTTCCCCCAAAAATTTTTTGGAAGTTTTTTTAAAAAAGGGGGGTTTTTGGGGAAAAAAAAAATTTTTTTAAAAAAACCCCCAAAAAAAATTAAAAAAAAAAAAAAAAAGGGCCCCGGGGCCCCCGGGCCAAAAAAAAAAACCCAAAAAAAAAAAAATTTTTTGGGGTTTTGGGGGTTCCCCTTTTTAAAAGGCCCCTTTAAAAAAACCCTTTTTAAAAAAATTTTTGGGGGAAAAAAAGGGGGAAAAAAAAAAACCCCCCCCCCAAAAATGGGCCCCCCGGGGGAAAAAATTTTCCCAATTTTTTAAAAAAAAAAAGGGGGGGTTTTCCCTTTTCCCCAAAAAATTTTTTTCCCCCAAAAAACCCCCCCTTTTAAAAAACAAAATTTCCCCCCCCCTTTTAAAAAACCCACCCCAAAAAAATTTTTTTAAAAAAAGGGGAAAACCCAAAGGGGGGGGAAAAAAACCCCCGGGGGGGGGCCCCCCCCGGGGGTTTTTTCCAAAAAGGGGGGCCCCAAAAAAAAATTTTTTGGGTTTTTTAAAAAAACCCCCAAAAAAAAATTTTTTTTTTGGGGGGGGTTTTTTTTAATTTTTTTGGGAAAAAAAAAATTTCCCCAAACCCCTTTTTAAAAAATTTTTTTTAAAAAAGGGGGGCCCCCCCAAAAAAAAAAAAAGGGGGGGCCCCCCAAAAAAACCCCCCCGGGGGGCCCCCGGGGGGGGTTTTTTTTTTTTTTCGGGGGGCCCCCCCTTTTTTAAAAAAGGGTTTAAAAATTTTTTTTTTTTCCCGGGGGCAAAACCCCCTTTTTTTTTTGGGGGGGTTTGGGAAATTAAGGGGGTTAAGGTTCCCAAAGGGGGTTTTTTTTTTTTCCCCCCCCCAAATTTTTTTTAAAAAAAAAGGTCAGGGGGTTTAATTGGGTTTTTTTTAAAATTTTAAAAAGGGGCCCCTTTTTTAAAAACCCCAAAATTTTAAAAAAAAAATTTTTGGGGAAAAAAAATTTTTTAAAAAAAAAAAGGGGGTTTTTTTAAAGGGGGGAAAATTTTTTCCCCCCCCCCTTTTGGGTTTTTTTCCCCCCCCCAAAATTTTAAAGGGGGGGGGAAAGAAACCCCCCCCTTTTGCCCCTTTAAAATTTAAAAAAATTTTTCCCCCTTTTTTTTGGGGGGGGTTCCACAGTTTAAATTTTAAAAAACCCCAAAAATTTTTTTTAAAAAAAAAAGGGAAAAAAAAAATTTTTTTTAAAAAGGAAAAAGGGGGGGTTTAAAAAACCCAAGGGGCCCCGGGGTTTGGGAAAAAAAGGGTTTTTTTTTTAAAAACCCCCCCCCCCAAAAAAAAGGAAAAGGAAAAAACCAAAAAATTAAGGGGGGTTTCCCCCCCAAAAACTGGGGGGCCCTTTTTTTAAAAAAACCCCCCCCCCCCCAAAAAAAAATTTTGGGGAATTTTCCCGGGGGGCCAAAAAAATTTGGGTTAAACAAAAAAATTTTTTTTTAAAAACCCCTTTTCCAAGGTGGGAAAAAACCCAAAAAACCCAAAAAAGGGGGGGGTTTTTAAAGGGGGGGGGGGGGAAAAAAATTTTTAAACCCCCCTTTTTTTTTGCTTTGGGAAAAAAATTTTTTTTTAAAAAAAAAAAAAAAGGGGGCCCCCCCCACCTTTCCCCGGGGTTTCCCCCCCAAAAAGGATTTTTGGGGGAATTTTTTTTTTTTCCCCTTTTCCCCCCGGGGCCCCAAAAATTTTTTTTTCCCGGTTCCCCCTTTTTCCCCCCTTTGGGCCCCCCCCCCCCGGGGGGAAAAAAAAAAAGGGGGCCCCAAAAAATTTTTTTAAATTTGGGGGGGGAAAAAAAATTTTGGGAAAAAAAAATTTTTTTTTTTAAAAAAAAAATTTTAGGTTGGGGGGAAAAAAAAATTTTTTCCCCCCCCTTTTTTTTTAAAAAAAAAGGGGGGTTTTTTTGGGGTTTTTAAAAAAAAACCCCCCCCCCCCTTTTTGGGGCCCCGGGGCCCCAAAAAAATTTGGGGGTTTTTTTTGGCCCTGGGGGGCCGGGGGGAAAATTTAAAGGGGGAAAGGTTTTAAAATTTTAAAAACCCCCTTTTTTAAAAAAAAAACCCGGGGAAAAAAAAAAAAAAACCAAAATTTAAAGGGGGAAAAACCTGTTTTTTTTAAGGCCCCCCCTTTTTTGGGGCCCCCTTCCCCGGGGGGAAAAAAAAAAATTTTTTTTTTTGGGGTTTTAAAAAAAATTTTTTAAAAAAAAAATTTTTTTCCTGTTTTTTTAAAAAAAATTTTTAAAAATTCCCCCAAAAAAGGGGGCCCCCTTTTCCAAAAAAGGGGCCCCCCCCAAAACAAAACCCAAACCCCAGAAAAGGCCCCCCCCAAAACCCCTTTTTTTTTTAAAATTTTTAAATTTTTTGGGTTTTTTTTTTTTGGGGGTTGGGGGAAAAATTTGGGAACAGGTTTTAAAAAAGGGAAAAGCCCGTATTGCTTCTTTAAAAAATTGGCCAAAAAAAAAACCACAGGTTGCAAACACAAAAAGGGGGGAAAAAAGGGCCGGTAATCTAAGCTCAGCAAAAACTTCCACCAGTTTTAGATCTTTTCTCTGTTACCGCAAGTCATGCAAACCCTGAGGGTCTCAAGAGCAGAGTTCAGAGTCCACAAGTGCTTCAGAGTTCCTCAGTAGGAATGGCTGGAGTACAAGGTCCAAGGCTTCAGGAGTCAGAACACAGGTTCACTGCAGGCTAGATTCTGAAGCACTGATTGCTCAGCTGTGGCTGTTTAAGAAGCAAACGGAGAGAATCAGGGCGGGAACATGCAAGCTGGAAACTCCATTTTGACTGAGGGCAAGATAGCTGCAGCAAAACAGAAAGCAAAATGGCTGACGAACAAACTGAGTTTCAGAAACAGATACACAGAACCTTACAACTCCAGTTATTCCCTACTGAGGAACCTTGGAACACTTTTGGACTCTGGAAACCTGCTGTTTGGTGAATCCATGTTTGCAGAGGAATTACGGTACAGAGAAGAGATCCTGAACCTGCTTTGGAGATTTATTGTAGTGCTTGAAGTTACTCTGGCCTGCTGTGTCTCCTGTCGCTGTTCCTGCAAACTGTGTGAACTTTTCAGCATGCTTGTATGAAGTAATACAAGTCATTTCATATCAACCTATGTCTCATGTGTTTTCCTCGCACCCAAGCACAAGACGCTATAGGAACTGTACACTATACATGACAAGAGGATAAGAATTTCCTTGACCTGTTAGTTTTGCCTGAGAGAGATTCCCAACAAATGTCTGGATAGTTGAAATCTCCCATGACCACTATGTCATATTTTTTGGAGAACTTGGCCATTTGATGCATAAAGAGTTCATCCATATCTTCAGCTTGCATAGGTGACCTGTAGTTAAATGCCTACAATGGTGTCCTTTCCATTGTTCTGTCCTTGTATTCTTACCCAGTTTCCACAGAACTCCCAGTCTCTGAAGCTTGGATCTCTGTGCAGATTAGGTATTCATCAGTCTGGCTCTGACAAGTCACTGATCCCTCACTGACCCGCCCCCTGCACTGCAGCATTATTGCATGTAAAATGTGCATATATTTATTTTATTTGATGCTATAAATAAATTCATAAAAAAAACTGTCTTTACCACTTAGTGACAGAGTCAATTTGCACGTTAATGACCGGGCCAATTTTTACAATTCTGACCACTGTCTCTTTATGAGGTTATAACTCTGGAACGCTTTAACGGATCTTCGCGATTCTGAGATTGTTTTCTCGTGAAATATTGTACTTCATTTAGTGGTAAAATTTCTTCAATATGACTTGCGTTTATTTATGAAGAAAATGGAAATATTTTCAAAGTTTTAATTTTTCTGCCCTTAAATCAGAGAAATATGTCAGACAAAATACTTAATAAATAACATTTCCCACATGTCTACTTTACATCAGCACAATTTTGGAAACAAAATTTCTTTTGTTAGGAAGTTTTAAGGGTTAAAAGTTGACCAGCGATTTCTCATTTTTACAACAAAATTTACAAAACCATTTTTTTTTAGGGACCACCTCACATTGACACTTTGAGGGGTGTAAATGACAGAAAATATCAAAAAGTGACACCATTCCAAAAACTGCACCCCTCAAGGTGCTCAAAACCACATTCAAGAAGGTTATTAACCCTTTACGTGCTTCACAGGGACTGAAGCAATGTGGAAGGAAAAAATGAACATTTAACTTTTTTTAAAAACATTTTACTTCAGAACCTTTTTTTTACTTTCACAAGTGTAAAAAGAGAAAATGAAATACAAAATTTGTTGTGAAATTTATCCTGAATGCACTGATACCCCATATGTGGGGGTAAGCCACTAGTTGGGCGCACGGCAGAGCTTGGAAGGGAAGGAGTGCCGTTTGACTTTTCCATGCAGAATTAGCTGGAATTGAGATCAGCCCCCATGTCGCATTTGGAGAGCCCCTGATGTACCTAAACAGTGGAAACCCCCCACAAGTGACACCATTTTGGAAACTAGACCCCTTAAGGAACTTATCTAGATGTGTGGTGAGCACTTTGAACCCCAAAGTGCTTCACAGAAGTTTATAACACAGAGCCGTGAAAATAAAAAATCCTATTTTTTCCACAAAAATGATCTTTTCGCCCCCAAATTTTTATTTTCACAAGGGTAACAGGAGAAATTAGACCCCAAAGTTGTCGTGCAATTTGTCCTGAGTACGCTGATACCCCATATGTGGGGGTAAACCACTGTTTGGGTGCACGGCAGAGCTCAGAAACCAGGGAGCACCGTTTGACATTTTGAAAGCAAAATTGGCTGGAATCAATAGTTGCGCCATGGCGCGTTTGGAGACCCCCTGATGTGCCTAAACAGTGGAAAACCCCAATTCTAACTCCAGCCCTAACCCCAACACACCCCTAACCCTAATCACAACCCTAACCCCAACACACCCTTAACCATAATAGCAACCCTAACCACAACCCTAACCCCAACACACCCCTAACCCTAATCCCAAACCTAACCCTAACCCAAACCCTAACCCTAAAACTTTAGCCCAACTCACTTTAGCCTAACTCTAATGGAAAAATGGAAATAAATATATTTTCTTTATTTTATAATTTTTCCCTAAGGGGGGGGGTTATTTACAATTTTTTTATTTTGATCACTGTGATATCATTTATCACAATGACCAAAATGAACCAATAGGAAAAATCTTCCTATTGTTGCTGGATGCCGGCCGGCAGATCACGGCAGGCGCACTGCGCATGCGCCCGCCATTTTCTGACCGGAAGAAGATGGTGGCACCCACCGGAGGATGCATGAGGGCCCGAGGACCATCGGGAGGTACGGTGGGGGATCGGGGACCCTATTTCTCTCTCTGAGAGAAATTAGATGGTACATCGGATTTTTTTTTTTGCGGTCGCCGTTATACTATTAATAACGGCGATCGCAAATCCGGGGTCGGTAGAAACCTACCCGAATCATGTTCTCTGGGGTCTCGGTTACCCCCGGCAGCCGAGACCCCGAAGAAAATCGCCCCCCCCCCGGCAGATCGCGGCGTATGCCCCTGCCATTTTCTGACCGGAAGAAGATGGCGGCGCCCACTGGAGGAGGCAGGAGGGCACGATGACCACCGGGAGGTACGATCACATCAGAGGAGAGAGAAAATAAATGGCACATCGGATTTTTTTTTTGCGGTCGCCGTTCTAGGGTTAATCACGGCGATCGCAACCCTGGGGTCGGTAAAAACCAACCTGAATCATGTTCTCTGAGCCAAGACCCCGGAGAAAATCTGACTCTGGGGGGCGCTATACACTTTTTCCACAGCGCCGTTTGGATGGAGTCTCCATCTTATTTTCCTTTATGCATTTTACCGATTGAATCTCCAGCCCCAGTATCCTCAGAAATAAGCCGCTCATAATGGACGCTGCCGGTATAGTGGGCGACTCAGTGGCTACAGGGAGGATCTTTTTTTTTTACTCTTCCGGCTTCTCTCCTTGTAGAATCATTTTCTAGTTTGGATTCGCACTTTATGCACATTCTTACTGCTGATATCACATATGTGTTTTGTTGTTTGCCATTTATAGATGGGTCTCTTGTGTTGTTGGCCGTGGTCTCGTGATCGTTACCTCCTCGCTGTGAACTTTGCTATTTGTTGTTTTTTTTAAAAACTGTATCCAATGAAGTGAGAAACGCGTTGTAGAAATAAAGGATGTGTTGGTTTCTGTCTCTACATGAATTGTCTGGTAAACCGGACGCCTCGATACAGAGTCACGGAATCTGATTTGAGCTTCATGGTGGACGCCCATTTGCCACTTCTCCCTCTGCCGCACTGATAGCGGAATGATGACTGTGGATGATTTGTGACAATTGCACAATTATCTCCTCCTCCAGCTTCACGAAGATGGAGTTTAATTACCTGTGCGGCACATCATAACTCTGGTGCCTCTTCCCAAGGGCACGGCTGTCACATCAGCTCAGTGCATCATGACTGAGAGCAGCGCTCGGAGATTGTGCACTGTCACCGCCGGCCACAGGGGAGGCTCGTACTCATAGTGAACACACGATGGTCACAGCAGAGGCTCCCTGATAACTGCAGGAATGTCACATATGGTGAAACTCCAGAATCTGCCACTATAGGTTCATGCAGACAAGCGTAAAAATCTGACGTGTGCTATCCGATAACACACAAGCTGCACACTGACCGCACACAAGCCACACACATGATCGCACACAGGATGCACACTGACCGCACACTGACACACACGGGACGCACACTGACAACACATGGGATGCACACTGACCACACACAAGCCACATTGATCGCACACGGGACGCACACTGACCGCACACTGACCACACATGGGACGCACACTGACCACACACGGGACGCACACTGACAACACATGGGATGCACACTGATCACACACAAGCCACATTGATCGCACACGGGACGCACACTGACCTCACACGAACTCAGGTTATTCAATAGCGCTGTTTAGATGAATGATTTGTTTCTTAAGAGAATGTGCACTTAACAATGAGAGGAATCTCATCATTGATTCTCTCCTGTCTTCTGGTATCACTTCTCTCCTCCATTTCTGGTCTGGACATTGCTTCTCTCTTCCATCTTTTGGTTTTGTAATTTTTTCTCTCCTCCTTCTAGTATGGACATTGCTTTTGTCCTCCATCTTTCTGCCTGGACATTGGTTACCTTCTTCCTCTTTTGGACTTGTCATTGCATCTCTCTTCCATCTTCTGGTCTTGACAGTGGCTCTCTTTCTTCTAGTGAGGACATTACTTTTCTCCTCCATTTTCCTGTCTGGACATTGGTTCTTTCCTCCATATTCAAGTTTGGACATTGGTTTCTCCTCTGTTTTCTAGCCTGGACATTGGTTCTCTCCTCCATCTTCTAGTTTGTAGATTGGTTCTCTCCTCTTTCTTTTAGTCTGAACATTGCTTCTCTCATCCATTGTCTGGTCTGGACTTTGGTTATCTCCTCCATCTTCTAGAGTAGACATTGGTTCAGTCCTTCATCTTATAGTTTGGACATTTGATCCCTCCTTCTTATAGTTTGGACATTGGTTCTCTCCTCTGGAAATTGGTTCTCTCCTCTGGAAATTGGTTCTCTCCTCCATCTCTCCTCCTTCTTATAGTTTGGACATTGGTTCTCTCCTCTGGAAATTGGTTCTCTCCTCCATCTCTCCTCCATCTTATAGTTTGTACACTGGTTCACTGGTACACTGGTTCTCTATTCCTTCTTTTAGTCTGGAGATCGGTTCTCTTCTCCATTTTCTTGTTTGGACTTTGCATATCTCCTACTTCTTGTACTCTGAACATTGGTTCTCTTCTCCATCCTATAGTTTGGACATTAGTTCTCTCCTCCTTCCTGTAGTCTGGACATTGGTTCTCTCCTACATCTTTTAGTTTGACATTTGTTCTCTCCTCTTTTTTCTAGTCTCGGCATTGGTTCTCTCCTCCATTTTCTTGCATGGAACATTGAATCTCTCCTCCTTCTTCTACTTTGGACATTGGTCATCTCCACCATCTTGTGGTCATGTCATTGAATCTCTCCTCTGTCTTCTAGTTTGAACATTGATTCATTTTTTTATCTTCTAGAGTTGACATTGGTTCTCTCCTCCTTCTTCTAGTCTGGACATTGGTTCTCTCCTCCATTTTCTAGCTTGGACATTAGTTCTCTCCTCCTTCTTGTGGTCTGGAAATTGGTTTTCTCCCCCATTTTCTAGTTTCGACACTGGTTCCCTCCTTCCTCTAGTCGGGACATTGTTTCTCTCCTCCTTCTTCTAGTCAAAATTACATTTAAAAAAACAAAACAAAAAAAAGAGAATACAGGACCATAAGTAGAGTTGGATATGCAGTTCCTACACTGTTATGCCATCAGTAAAACAAACAATACCTGTGATGTATTGATCAGATATATCAACAGTATACACGTTACACAAATAAAATAACAAAGTGAAAAAAACTAAATTAATGAAACATATCAGACGTTAGCAGCATAACTTTGTGCTGCCAAACATAAGTCATTCACTTCTGCTCAGAGTCTGCTTTTATACTATGAATGGAGGCTGAGAGTCAGTTGGGAGACACAGATGACATTGACGAGTTCCAGGTGTCCCGCACCTTGGAAATTTCTGAGGGCACCCCTATTGCTATAAACTGTCTTGTCATATGGGATTATTGTGTTGATTAAATCAACCCAGACCCTTAATTTGGGGGGTAGTCACCCATCCATCACATAGCTAACAATTTTCTGCCAAGAAAGAAGGTTGCTCTGAAAAGAATTCTAGTATGATGATTCCATATTTCTTCATGTAGTATCCCAAATAAACAAATTTTAGGATCTAGGATCTAAAACACTGCACAGAGGGCCGTCTACCCATACAGTATAACCTTAGTGGGGACGAGTAGGATTGATGAATGATATATAATCAAATCATTCCATTATTATATGAAAGAGAAACATAGGAGATTCCAAGACGTCTTCCAAGTCCTTATCATTGACAGTGGGAATGAGAAGCTCCAGTTGATGTGGAGCGATTTTGCCGTTGATTGATACATGATCACGCTACAGTGGACATATAAATATATGCATATTACATTTGATACAATATGGTATATACAGTTCCTATTCTGATTGAAACTAGGACTTTGGTCAATATTAGCGGATTTTAGGCGCTATAGCACAGGTTGCTATTTTGTTTACACATTTTTTTGCACGGCACTTTTCGGCACTTTATTGAGATTTTAATAGTAAAATAAATGTTACGTTTTAATTTAATCCATCAATCGGCTCAGTACATATCAATTGGGTTTAGGTCAGGGCTCTGGCTGGGTCAGTCAGGAATGGTCACAGAGTTGTTCTGAAGCCGCTCCTTTGTTATTTTAGCTGTGTGCTTAGGGTCATTGTCTTGTTAGAAGGTGAACCTTCGGCCAAGTCTGAGGTCCAGAAGACTCTGGAAGAGGTGTTCATCCAGGATATCTCTGTACTTGGCCGCATTCATGTTTCCTTCAAAGGCAACCAGTCATCCTGTCCCTTCAGCTGAAAAACACCCCATAGCATGATGCTGCCACCACCATGTTTCACTGTTGGGATTGTATTGGGCAGGTGATGAGCAGTGCCTGGTTTTCTCCACACATACCGCTTAGAATTATCACCAAAAAGTTCTATCTTCTTCTCATCAGACCAGAGAATCTTATTTCTCATAGTCTGGGAGTCCTACATGTGTTACTATGTTACTATGAGTGTCTGAGTAAAGGGTCTTATGACCATGTGGTATTTCAGTTTTTCTTTTTTAATAAATTTGCTAAATTTTCTACACTTCTGTTTTTTTCAGTAAAGATGGGGTGCAGAGTGTACATTAATGAGAAAAAAATGAACTTTTTGCATTTGCCAAATGGCTGCAATGAAACAAAGAGTGAAAAATGTAAAGGGGTCTGAATACTCTCCGTACCCACGGTATGTGTACGAGGCTGAACTGAGACCCCGTGGGCCTGGAGACTTAAGAATACCTATCCGAGGAAAGGTGATATGGGAGTAACTGTACCCTGGGTTTGTAGTTGTGATTCGAGGGTTGACTTGAGTTGGAGATTTAAAAAAAGAGATCTTGGTACATCCTACTTGATCCATAACTTAGTAAGAGGACATTCCGAGTTCTTCAAAATTGAGAGGATGGGTGGGATACCAGGGATGGAAAGTAAGAGTTCTGCCAGAGGGGCATTTCTGCCATAATATGACTGAAATTTGACATTGGTTTCACCTGCCTCCAAACCAGACCGTCCATCCTAACCATAGGTAATATTTTGGGAGTGTCAGGTTTAACCATCTCCAGGAAGCCTAGTAAGCAGCTACAGCTAAGTAACCCCAAGCTAGGCAATTGTGAACCTGACACCAGCTACTTAGTGCCTTTAATTGGCCAGTCAAATAATAAAGAAAAAAATCAGCCAAAGATGTTCCCTCACATTGTTTGGGCCTCTGAAGGATAGATAGTTCAACTGTTGGCCTAGATTTACCGCTTATGAATGTGGAAATGACTGAATTAAGTGTTGTGAAGAAGGTTTTGGAGAGCGGTACCGAGCTGGGCTTCAGATTATAGCTACATTAAATTAATACGGCCAGGTACTGAAAAGGGAAGTTTCCCCCATAGATTAAATTTACGTTTAGCATAGTCTAGCAATGGGAAAATATTAGATGGAAGATCACTTTTACTGTCCTGGTATTTAGAATGAGTAACTACGGGCAGAGGCGATAGGGAATCCTTTTCATCAGGGAATCTAGGTGGACAGTAGGTCCGTGGATGAGAGGCATTAATGCCAATTTATTCCAGTTTATGGAGAGAAGAAAAAATCTACAAAATGTGTCTATAGTAGAGACAACATGAGGTAAAGTGTCTCTAATCTGGTCCACAAAAATGATCATGTCATCTGCATACAATCCAATGGTGTCTGTCCAGATAGCTATATCAATCTTCAAGTTTGACATTTGTCCTCTCTTCCTTCTTCTAGTCGACCGTGCTTGTCTCCTCCATTTTCTAGATTGGACATTGCTTCTCTTCTCTTTCTTATAATCTGGACATTGGTTCTCTCCTTTTTTCTTGTGGTCATTACTTTTCTCCTGTCTTGTGTAAAGGTTACAACTAGAGTTGAGCGAAACAGGTCGGTCAGATTCATAAGTCGCCGACTTTCGCCAAAGTCAGGCTTCGCTGACCGAAACCCGACCATAGCGTGAAGTTGGCCATGCGATCGGCATAACGAGCGCCAAAGTAAGATTTCCCAGAATGCTTGCAGGCGCCTTTTTTTCAGCCAATGAGCAAGGACGTACACTGTGCGCAACGAGATGACATGGGCAGCGTCCACCACCATCTTAGAGAAGGGCATTGCAGTGATTGACTTGCTTTGGGGGGCGTCATAGTGTCTATAAAAGCCCTGACCACTGACCTCCATTTTACTTCTGCCAATATTAACAGTAGGGAGAGGTTGCTGATGCTGTTTATCAGTAGGGAGAGAGTTAGGGCTGGAAAGAGAAGTTCTTCTGTGCTTGTGCTGATAGCGATTGTGCTGTACAGTTAGTGTGCAGTGACGGGAGAATTTTCTTGTATGCAGCAGCGCTGGTTATTAGACTGCCTGATAGCTGTATTGCTGTGTGTACACTGATGTGCAGACTGCTTTTTACACAGCACTAATACTTTTATTCTTTTTTTCTGCACAGTTACCGAGCGTTCATTTTTTCCCCACACCGTATAGAGCTGTACGCTCCAAACACACTACTGTGTACCAGCTGGTATCACGGACAAATACATGCTGACTATCTGTGTGTGACTCCGGAAATATATACGGAGATTTAAATTTTCCCCTACACCGTATACAGCTGTACGCTTCTGATACAGTACCATATATCTGCTGGTATTTTTGGTACATTTTCCCAAACATGAGGAAGTATGGTGGAAGAGGCCGAGGACGTGGGCGGGGGGGCAGCTGGTACTGATGGTGGTGGTGGTGCAGCTGCTGGTAGTGCCAAAAGCACAATAGCACCTAAGGCAGGAGGTGTTGAGCCTGCGTCATCGTCTGGCTCCAGAAGGCCTGGAAGGCTCCCTTTTCTGGGAGTAGGTAAACCGCTTTTAAAGCTGGAGCATCAGGAACAGGTTTTCGCTTACATTGCCAAAACAGCCTCCAGCTCCATCGCCTCCTCTTCTGAAGTTTCAAAAACTGCAAGCACTGAGTCGTCAGTGCAGGCTCCTGGTCAGGAACAACACCTTTCCTTGCGTCCTTCACTCCCACCAAAAGTGAAAGATGAGGCAGGCCACACTTCAGATTACTCCCTGGAGCTCTTTTCACATACCATGCCTGGGTTATCAAGTGAAATCCCTCATTCCCCAGTCCAAGATAAATCTGACATGGAGTGCACTGATGCACAGCCACTGCTATGTGATCCTGCTGGTTCATTCACCCAGAGCACTGCATTGCCCTCGTAGTCTACTGAGCCAGAATCTGACCCTGATGAAACTCTGGTGCCCCTTCCTGCATACTATACCACCATACACGGTGACAGAGGAAGGTGCAGATGAAATTGATGAGGAGGTGATGGATGACCCAGTTGTTGACCCGGATTGGCATCCATTGGGGGAAGAGGGTGCCGCTGGCAATAGCTCAGAAGAGGAGGAGGATCCGCAGCAGGTATCGACATCGCAGCTGCTGTTATCTGGCAGGCCCGTAGCAATCCAAAAACGTAATAAAAAAAACAAAAAGTTGCAGGACAGCTTGGCCAGATGGTCAAATTAGCACAGCGTGCAAGCCCTGAAAATTTATACCATAGTAGGAAGAGTGCAGTGTGGCACTTTTTTGACCAAAATCCTATTGATGAGGCAAAAGTTATCTGTAAGAAGTGCGGAAGGACCTTTAGCCGAGGGAAAAATCTCCGAAATTTGAATACCAGTTGCATGCTTAGACATGTAGACCCATGCACTTGCAAGCGTGGACGGACTACAAAACCTCAGGTAGCACATGTGCACCTGCTCCGACTGAAGGTAGCCAGCAACGCTCCATCGCTTCCCCCACTGTAAGCCCACCGGTTAGCACACCACCAGCCAGAAATGTTGAGGTGTCGTCGCAAGGCCAAAGCAGTCAGGGAATCACAATGTTTTTACAACGAAAGACTGCATCTAGGCCATCTCCACCACCATCATCATCACCATAACCAACCCCCTCTCAGTCCGTCATGTCCACCGCTAGTTCCACCATATGCAGCTCTCAAGTGCAGCTCACCCTAGCAGACACTCTGAGTAGGACAAGAAAGTACTCATCCTCTCATCCGCGTACACTGACTGAACGCCTACATTGCCAAACTGATCTCATTAGAGATGATGCCCTTCTGTTTGGTTGAAAGCGCAGCGTTCCGAGAGCTCATGGCCTATGCTAGTCCCACGCTATGACCTACCCAATCAGCACTTCTTTGCTAGAAAAGCCATCCCTGCCCTCCACCTGCATGTGAAAGACTGCATTGTCCAAACAATCAATGAGTGGAAAGGTGCATCTCACAACAGATGCATGGGCCAGTAGTAATGGCCAGGGCCGTTACGTGTCCATCACTGCGCACTGGGTTAATGTGGTGGATGCAGGGTCCACAGGGGACAGCGGCGGTGGGACAGTGCTGCCTAGCCCACGGTATAGGCAACAGTTGGCTGTAGGCGTTCGACCCTCCTCCAGAAGCGAAAGCTCGTCGACAGAGCGCAGTCGCACGAGCACTCCATCCGCAGCTGCCAGTGTTGCACACGAGGTGTCCCACTATCGAACGGCAAGTGGTAAGCGTCAGCAGGCTGTTTTAAAGATGATGTCTTTGGGCGACAACAGACACACCGCGGAGGTATTGGCCGACTACTTGCAGCGAGAAACTGAGTCATGGCTGGGCAGTCTACATCTTGAGCCAGGCAAGGTAGTCAGTGACAATGGCCGTAATTTTGTGGCGGCCATAGCGCTGGCAAAACTCAGACACATACCTTGCCTGGCTCACACCTTGAACCTGGTGGTGCAGTGCTTCATAAATAATTATCCGGAGTTACCAGCCCTGCTCCATGAGGTGTGAAGACTGTGCTTGCACATCCGTCGCTCGCCCGTAGACTCCAGTTGTATGCAGAGGCTGCAGCGATCGCTCCACCTCCCCAAGCACCACCTAATCATAGACGTTGCAACAAGGTGGAACTCCACCATGCACATGGTTGAGAGGCTGTGCGAATAGAGGCAGGCTGTAATGCATTTGTGGGAGGATACACGGGCAGGCAGTATGAGGGCAGACATGGAGTTGTTGGGTGTGCAGTGGTCAAAGCTGAAAGACCTCTGTAAAGTCCTTCAGTGTTTTGAGGAATGCACACGGCTGGTAAGCGCAGACGACGCCATCATAAGCATGAGCATCCCACTTATGCGTCTGCTCATGCAAACTTTGACGCACATTAAGGATCAGGCGTCTGCAGCGGAGGAGGAGGGAAGCCTTGATGACAGTCAGCCATTGTCTGCTCTGGGAACTGTCCTGGACGATGTGGAGGAAGAAGAGGAAGAGGAGGAGGAGGGGGGAATGATTTTTTTGGGGAGGAGGATGCTTCTCAGGGGGCAAGAGAAAATGTTGGCTCGCCAAGGTCAGGTACAGGGTTTGTGCGTGACTGGAGGGATGTGGATTTGGCAGAAAGTGCTCCTCCACCCACCACTGGCAGTGCATCATTGACACCTGGAACATTGGCCCACATGTGTGATTATGTCTTGTGGATCCTAAAAAGGGACCCCCGCATTGCCAAAATTATGAAGGATGACGACTACTGGTTGGCCAGCATCCTCGATCCACGCTATAAAGGCAAATTACAGAACATTATGCCACAGGAGAACCTAGAGATAATATTGGCGAACAAACAAGCAACTCTGGTAAACCGTTTTTAGAGGCATTCCCAGCACACAGCAGCAGGTGCAGGTTCTACCACGAGGTACTGGGCCAAATGGAAGAGGTGTTCGTGGTGACACAGCCGAAGTGGCGTTGGAGACAGGGGTTTCATGACCATGTTGTGGACTGATTTCTCGAGTACCGCTCACACGCCTGGTAATGCTGAATCGATTGCAACAGACAGGAGACAGCAGTTGTCAACTTTGGTTCAAAATCCTCTCCTCCCCTATCAATGTTCTCCCTCACAGGTCATTCCCCTTTGACTACTGGGCCTGTAAACTGGACACATGGCCTGAATTGGCACAATATGCCTTACAGGAGCTGGCTTGCCCTGCTGGTAGTGTGCTATCAGAAAGAGTCTTCAGTGCTGCTGGATCAATCCTGACAGAAAGAAGGACCCGGCTGTCGACCCAAAATGTAGGTGATCTCCCTTCATTAAAATGAACCATGCCATGGGTTTCAAAGGATTTTGTACCACCTCCCCTGATGACACATAGGTTGCCAGCAAAATGGCTCGCTTTGTCCTCCTCTTCCTCCGCCTTCTCTAATTCCTCCATTTGCAGCTGCTGAACGTCCAGCCTACACCTCAACATATGCCAGTTTTTCCACCTCCCTAACTGGGCTGTACCCCCCAGGACCGGCATCAGCACCTGGCGTACCCGGGCAAGTGCCGGGGCCCTGAGCAGGTGGGGGGGCCCACTCGCCATCAGAGACACCGGCGTACTATGAGGGGCACTGTGCCAGTGCCGTCGCCCATGAGTGGGCCCCCCCTGCTTGCTCAGGGCCCCAGCACTTGCGATACTTACCTCTCCCTGCTCCACCGCTGTGACGTCTTCCGCATTTCCTGACAGTGACATTCAGGTCAGAGAGTGCGATGACGTCACGTCTGTGCGCCGTCTGCCTGAACAGTCACAGTGCAGAGAGCTGGAAGATGGCGACGCTGAGGAGTCCAGAGTAGAGCAGTGCCCAGCGAGGAGAGGTATTTCATTCTTTTTTAATGTTTGGAGCAATATATGGGGAGCATTATACACTGGAGAATTATATATGGGGCCCATCATACACTGAAGCATTATAAATGGGGCCCATCATATACTGGAGCATCATATGGGGCCCATTATATATGGCGCATCATAAGGGGCACATTATATATGGAGCATCACATGGAGCCCATTATATATGGAGCATTATATATGGGGACCATTATATTTGGGGCATTATATGGGGCTCATCATACACTGGAGCATCATATATGGGGCCCATCATATACTAGAGCATCATATGGGGTTCATTATTTATGGGGCATCATATAGGGCCTATTCTGTATGGAACATTATATGGAGCTCATTATTCTGTATGGAGCTATATATGCAACTCATTATACTGTATGGAGCAATATGTGGGGCTCATTATACTCTATGGGGACCGTCCTATACTGTATAGCATATTATATGGGGACCATCATATACTGGAACATTATGTGGAGCTCATCATATACTGTATGGAACATTATATGGGACCAATTATGTATGGAGCAATATATGGGGCTCATTATTCTGTATGGAGCAATATATGTGGCTCATTATACTGTATGAAGCATTATATTGGACCCATTATTCTGTATGGAGCATCATATATGGGACTCATTATTCTGTATGGAGCAATATATGGGGTTCATTATTCTGTATGGAGCAATATATGGGGCTCATTATTCTGTATAGAGCAATATATGGCGCTTATTATTCTGTATGGAGCAACATATGAGGCTCATTATACTGTATGGAGCAATATATGGGGCTCATTATTCTGTATAGAGCAATATATGGGGTTCATTATTCTGTATGGAGCATTATATGGGGCTCATTATTCTGTATGGTGCACTATGTGGTGCCCATAATATTGTATGGAGGACTATACTGTCCGGTTTTTGAGCTATTGTAGAATTTACAATAGATATCACTCATGTAATGTAAGAAGTGAAGTATTTGTCATTGTACTATACCTATATTTCTCTGCCGTATCGGAGCATCATGAATTGTGGTGTGTTAAAGGGGCCCACTGACAATCTTTCGCCCAAGGCACACGAAAAACTGGAGCCAGCCCTGTGGCCCCCTCAACTTTAGCCAAATAACCCCCAGTTTTCAATGCGTTAATATTATTATAAAGTAAATTAAGGTTGACAAGCTTAAGTAATAAGAATTGATGTCGTTGGCATTGAAATGGGCACTGTAGGTGTTTACTGTCCTCCACTCACTGCCGTCTTTTCTTCCCCATTGACTTGCTTTGGGGTCGGGTCGAGTTTCAGTCGGAACTCCGACTTTTTCCGATAGTCGGCCGGAGGCAAAGTCTTTCATCTCTAGTTAGAACCCTTGAGCCTGTGCTTTGATGTCAGCTTTTCTGTGCGCCGAGACACAACAGATACACATCTTCTCTGGGTGTTTAGTTTCTGTTATCCTTACTTCAGTCTTTTTAGGGTACCCCTATCACCTTTTGGGTGCGGCTTTATATACTTTATCCCCGGCTGGTATTTCCTGCTGGTGATATTCTCATTTGAATTTCCAGCCATGCTGCTGTAGTTTAAGCCAGTCAGTGAAAGACCAGCTGGGGTTTATGTCTCTGCTGTTTATGTTCTTTATCCTGTACCTATCTTCTGATTCTTTTTAGGAAGTAAGCAGCATATTCTCTAACAGGATGCACTTAATCCTTTATTTTGTATTTTGTTTTACTCACTCTGGGATCTCTATTTCAGCACACTTTCGCCTCTGTAGGTAATTTTCACTCTGCTGTGATTCTTTAAGAGGAACGTGAAGCGGTTGACTGCCTTTCAAGCCGCATAGGCCCAAGTTGTCTTCCAATAGTCTGCGGTTAGGGCTATTTCAGCTCACGTAGTAACCACTAGTGACTGCGGGGTCAGGATCTCTAGTTTGTACAGGAACTCATCGTTACTTCTCTACTTTGTCTTCCGATCTGGACATTGCTTCAACCTCCTTCTTCTGATGACATCATTGCTTCTCTACTCTGTCTTTTGGTTATGTCATTGCTTTTTTCCTCCTTCTTCTAGTCTGGACATTGGTTCTCTCCTCCTTCTTCAGGTCTGGAAATTAGTTCACTGCTCCTTTTTGAAGTCTGGACATTGGTTCTCTCCTCCTTCTTCAGGTCTGGAAATTAGTTCACTGCTCCTTTTTGTAGTCTGGACATTGGTTCTCTCCTGTATCTTCTAGTTTGGACATTGGCTCTCTCCTCTTTCTTCTATTCTGGAGATTGCTTCTCCTATCTTTCTCCTAGTTTGGACATTGCTTCTCTCCTACGTCTTCTAGTCTGCGCATTGGTTCTCTTCACCATTTTTTAGTTTGGATATTGCTTCTCTCCTCCATCTTCTTTTCTGGACATTGGTTCTCTCCTTTTTCTTCTAGTCTGGACATTGCTTCTTTCCTCTATCTTCTAGTTTGTACATTGGTTCTCTCCTCCCTCTCATCCTTCTTCTGGTGTGGACATTGGTTCTTGCTTCTTTCTTCTACTTTGGACTTTGGTTCTCTCTTCCTTCTTCTAGTTTGGACATTGGTTCTCTCCTACTTCTTCTAATCTGGACATTGGTTCTCTCCTCCTTCTTCTAGTCTGGACATTGGTTCTCTCCTGCTTGTTCCAGTCTGGGCATTAGTTATCTCCTCCATTTTCTAGTTTGGACATCAGTACTCTCCTCCTTCTCCTGATCTAGTGATTGCTTCTATCCTCTGTCTTCTGGTCATGCCATTGCTTCTCTATTCCGTCTTCTGGTTTTGTTATTGGTTCTCTCCTCCTTCTTCTAATCTGGACATTGGCACTCTCCTTCTTCACCTGGTCTGGATATTTTACAACCTCCTTCTTCTGGTCATGCCATTGCTTCTCTGTTCTGTCTTCTGGTCGTGTCATTGGTTCTTTGCTCCATCTTCTGGTCATGCCATTGCTTCTCTCTTCTATCTTCTGGTCTGGATATTGCTACAACTTCCATCTTCTGGTCATGTTATTGCTTCTCTTCTCTGCATTTTGGTCTATCTCATTGGTTCTCTCCTCCATATTCTTTTCTGGACATTGCTTCTATACTCCTTCTAGTCTGCTTTTGTCATCACTTCTCTTCTCCATCTTCTGGTCTCATCATGATTTCTCTACTCCGTCTTGCGGTCTGGACATTGCTTTAATCTTTTGCGTCTCTCCTTTGTTTACTGGTCTCTCCTCCATCATTTGGGCTTGTCCGCGTTTCTCTACTCCATCTTCTGGTTTGGACATCTCTCCTCTTCTCCATATTCTGGGCTCAACATCGCTTCTCTCCTTTATTTTTTTGCTTTTGTTATTGCTTTTCTCTTCCATCCCCTAGTCACATCATGCTTCTCTCATCTGTATTGTCATCTGGCTGGATCTCTTAGCATTTTGCCGCTGCTCTGGATTATTGGATGCCAGATAACAGAGCTGTTACGGTAAATCCTACTTGATTGTTCTCAGCTGTTGAATTGTATTAGTGTTTTGGAGCAGTCACGCATTATAGAGTTTATGGGGTAGCTCAGGTGAGAGGTCTCTTGGGGTCTCGGTGATTAGACTGTGACAGGTGCTGGCATAATAACACTCGTGCTGGGATGTCACTGTCAGTATGTAAAAGACCCTCTGGGAGGATCACACTAAACGTACCCAGTGGACGCCTACCGCAACCTGTGGTGACCAATCTGAGTGGTGAGACGGATACGAGGAGCATCAATAAAGACAGGAGAAGGATGGGGCAATGAGGAGGGGCGATATAAGCACCATATATAACAGTTGTGTATTGTCCCATCACCAGCAGTATAGTAAGACATTAGTGCAGAGGGGGCAATAACTGAAGACCAGCAGAGTACAGGCAGGAGAGGGCCATTGGAAACTAGAGCAGCAGCCACTGAGGGCATTGTCAGAGGGGCAGCCGATGTCAGGCAGTGTGCAAGGTATATAGCTGGAGAGGGGCAGCAGATGTCAGGCAGTGTGCAAGGTATATAGCTGGAGAGGGGCAGCAGATGTCAGGCAGTGTGGAGGGTATATAGCTGGAGAGGGCAGCAGATGTAAAGGCAGTGTGGAGGGTATATAACTGGAGAGGGGCAGCAGATGTCAAGCAGTGTGCAAGGTATATAACTGGAGAGGGGCAGCAGATGTCAGGCAGTGTGCAAGGTATATAGCTGGAGAGGGGCAGCAGATGTCAGGCAGTGTGCAAGGTATATAGCCGGAGAGGGGCAGCAGATGTCAGGCAGTGTGCAAGGTATATAGCTGGAGAGGGGCAGCAGATGTCAGGCAGAGTGGAGGGTATATAGCCGGAGAGGAGCTGTGTGACGGTGGAATAATTGGAGAGGGTCAGCAGGAAAGAGCAGTAGTTGGAAGTAGCATATTTGACCTGAGAAAGAGCAGTATGTATTGGGGCAATAGTGGAGGGGGTAATTCTCAGCGACGGGTAGTAGACTTCTGAGCAATGGTTTCCCTTAGTTGTGGGGGATCAGTATTCTGTGCTGTGAGACGAGCATTAGGAAGACAGTCAATATGGTGATGGAAGAGCCGTGGATCCGGACGGTGCAGAGGCTCTTCTACCCCATCATGTGTGTATTTGGGATGCCAGGTGAGTGTTTTCTCAATTAATAGAGGACGTGATGTAAATGATCCCGGAGTCTCATCTAACAATCATCATGGAGAAGAAGGGCATAAAATCCTCACAAACTTATTTTTCAACAACTTCATAATTTACCAGTGACTATTTTCTTAAGGCTAGAATCACACTTGCAGTTTTTGGTGCAGGTTTTTGAGCCAAAGCAAGGAACAGATTTAGAATGAATGAGACATGAAAAGGAAAGACGTCTGACTTCAACTTCTCCTCCTGCTGGATCCATGTCTGGATATGACACAAAAAACAATATGTGTAGTCAGGGTCCTTCTTTAAGGCTCTTTTCTAGGTTTATGGGCATCGTATCTAATAGGCTTTGTTGTTCATTGTCTTGGGACATCTTCATCCTGTCTTCAGTGTTGTCTCATTGAACATATTGGGGTCTCGTCCGGGATGTCATTACATGAGGTCATGGAATACAGTCATGCAATACAAAGCAAGTACAATGTGAGACTGGTGCAGAGGATAGAGGACACTGCCAGCGAGGACTTAGAATCTGCAGGGTGTGGAGCAAGGAGACACTAGGTCAAGGGGTTAGAGGAGCCTCTCAGTAATGGGGTGGCAGTGGGGCTACTGGAGGTTGTAGACTTTCCTGGCTTTTCAAGTTCCATTTGAAGGCATCAACTTGGAGGACTATCTGATGTGCTGGGGTGTCCAGTTCCAGAAAATGGGGGAAGCACAGGAGAAATCTTAGAGCAGATTGTGTGAAGAACACAGGAGGAGAGCAAGAAAGGTCATCTTCTGAGGAATAGAGTTTGTTTACGTGTGTTTGTGTGGAGGGAGAGAGGAGATAATGTGTCGGGGTATCAGGGAACCAATTTATGGATTTATCCACCCCGTTTCCTTTTGTTCTGATGGCTATCAAATGAGTCTTGCAGCAGCCTACTCCACTTTTCCCATGGAGAGTTGATGAATGCTCGACTGAGCCAAACAATTACTGTTGACTGAACAAACTTTGATGTGTATGGGGGAGTTGGAAGAGACAGCTGTTGGCTGAGAGCGTTCATCTGTATGGGGGAGTCAGGGGAATCAGCTCTCATCCTAATGAGTTTTTATGGAGAATTTAAATATGCAAAAAGTCTCTTCAGAATGGAAGTAGACTTGAACTCTACCAGTGCCATGCTCTTGGGTTTAAACCCTTGAGCTTGTGTTTTGTGGTCGGCTTCTCTCTCTTCCAAGCCACAACAGACACACTTTTTCTCTGGGTGTTTAGGGTCTGCAATTCTAGCTACAGTCTGTTTAGTATTGCACAGATGCTTTAATTTGTCCTATCACCTTTCTGGTTCGGCTTTATATTCTTTTCCCCTGTCGGCATTTCTTGCTGGTGATAGATTCATTTGGATGTTCATACATTCTATTTTTGCTGTTGTTTAAAGCCAGTCAGTGAAATTCAAGCTAAGGTTTTTCTCTTTGGTGTTATTGTACTTCACCCTGCACCTATCTTCTGTTTCTTTTTAGGAAGTAGGCGGTATATAATCTAATACTACGTACTTAATACTTTATTTTGCATGTCATGGTTTATTCTACTCACTCTGGGATCTTTCTATTTCAGCACACTTTCCATTTTGTAGGTAATTCACACTCTGTTCTGACCTCTGTTTGTTTATGAGGAACTTGATGGCCTTTCAGGCACTATACAGTACAGACCAAAAGTTTGGACACACCTTCTCATTTAAAGATTTTTCTGTATTGTCATGACTATGAAAATTGTAAATTCACACTAAAGGCATCAAAACTATGAATTAACATATGTGGAATTATAGACTTTTTCCAACATGTTTTATTGATTTAAAGAGTATTACAATAAAAGATAATCATACAAGTCTTGAAGTAACAAGCTTATTTGACAGACGTAAAACTCAAAATATTGATTTAAAGAGCATTGCCAAAAAGTAAGTCATACAGGTTTGAAGGTATCAAGCTTATTTGATGCTTACTTGACAGGTATAATACTCATAAATGTCCCCCACCACCCTCAACCCTCCCATCCCTCCAACATATAAACCCCTAAAGCGACCCTGCATTTGATTAACAATCAACAAGTTCAAGGAATAGGATTATGTCCGCTAATTTTCTGAAGAAGATACCACTGGGTGTTTTCAAAATGTGTCCTTAATTTGTCCCTGGTGTCCTGAGACAGAGATGGGATGAACAATGACCATGTACTTAAAAATTTCCCAGTCAATTTCTCTTTATTTCCATTCGAAAAATATACATTATTTTGGAGTATATGAGAGATTTGGGTGGTGGCAATGGATTTAGCCAGTGCGGAATTATAGACTTAACAAAAAAGTTTGAAACAACTGAAAATATGTCTTATATTCTAGGTTCTTCACCTTTTGCTTTGATAACTGCTTTGCACACTCTTGGCATTCTCTTGATGAGCTTCAAGAGGTAGTCACCGGAAATGGTCTTCCAACAGTCTTGGAGGAGTTCCCAGAGATGCTTAGCACTTGTTGGCCCTTTTGCCTTCACTCTGCGGTTCAGCTCACCCCAAACCATCTCGATTGGTTTCAGGTCTGGTGACTGTGGAGGCCAGGTCATCTGGCGTAGCACCCCAACACTCTTCTTCTTGGTCAAATAGCCCTTACACAGCCTGGAGGTGTTTGGGGTCATTGTCCTGTTGAAAAATAAATGATGGTCCAACTAAACGCAAACCGGATGGAATAGCATGCTGCTGCAAGATGCTGTGGTAGCCATGCTGGTTCACTATGCCTTCAATTTTGAATAAATCCCCAACAGTGTCACCAGCAAAGCACCCCCACATCATCACACCTCCTCCTCCATGCTTCACGGTGGGATCCAGGCATGTAGAGTCCATCTGTTCACCTTTTCTGCGTCGCACGAAGACACGGTGGTTGGAACCAAAGATCTCAAATTTGGACTCATCAGACCAAAGCACAGATTTCCACTGGTCAAATGTCCATTCCTTGTGTTCTTTAGCCCAAACAAGTCTCTTCTGCTTGTTGCCTGTCCTTAGCAGTGGTTTCCTAGCAGCTATTTTACCATGAAGGCCTGCTGCACAAAGTCTCCTCTTAACAGTTGTTGTAGAGATGTGTCTGCTGCTAGAACTCTGTGTGGCATTGACCTGGTCTCTAATCTGAGCTGCTGTAAACCTGCATTTCTGAGGCTGGTGACTCGGATAAACTTATCCTCAGAAGCAGAGGTGACTCTTGGTCTTCCTTTCCTGGGGCGGTCCTCATGTGAGCCAGTTTCTTTGTAGCGCTTGATGGTTTTTGCAACTGCACTTGGGGACACTTTCAAAGTTTTCCCAATTTTACAGACTGACTGACCTTCATTTCTTAAAGTAATGATGGCCACTCGTTTTTTTTTACTTAGCTGCTTTTTTCTTGCCATAATATACATTCTAACAGTCTATTCAGTAGGACTATCAGCTGTGTATCCACCAGACTTCTGCACAACACAACTGATGGTCCCAACCCCATTTATAAGGCCAGAAATCCCACTTATTAAACCTGACAGGGCACACCTGTGAAGTGAAAACCATTCCCGGTCACTACCTCTTGAAGCTCATCAAGAGAATGCCAAGAGTGTGCAAAGCAGTCATCAAAGCAAAAGGTGGCTACTTTGAAGAACCTAGAATATAAGACATAGTTTCAGTTGTTTCACACTTTTTTGTTAAATATATAATTCCACATGTGTTAATTCATAGTTTTGATGCCTTCAGTGTGAATGTACAATTATCATAGTCATGAAAATACAGAAAAAACTTTAAATGAGAAGGTGTGTCCAAACTTTTGGTCTGTACTGTAGGTCCGAGTTGCCATCATCAAGTCTGTGGTTAGGGCTATCTCTGCTGACGCACGAACTACTAGAGACTGTGGGGTCAAGATTAGAGATGAGCGAGGTTGTTCGGAAAACTTTAGTCAATCTCAAATTCAGCACGAACGTAGCACATTCATATTCGTATTCGTTTTCACAAGCATTTTTACTCAAAGTTGGCAAAAGTAGGTCACAGTTTGGTAAATCATCGTGTTTCCACTAATGCTTTTGTATGACTTTGGCTAGGATAATGCTGCTGTTTGATGAGGTGAGAGGGGTTTTGAGGGGTTAGAGGAGCATCTGAAGAGATTTTTTTTTTCACCTAACTATATGTGTGTTGATTCCGCAAAACCATCCACAACGTCATAACACAAGATCGTCTGTGATTGGCTGCAGAAGTCACATGTCCCTGGCCATATAAAAAGCGGACATCTTGTTTTGATGGTGCCATTTTCTCAGTGTCACAGTGCAGAAAGATTGCTCCTGCGCTAGTGCTCCTAGTGGTTGTTGGCCAACGTTGCATCAAATGTCCTTTCCTCCTCTTCCTCCACCTTAACATCACACACAGTACAATCCTCAGAGGTGGCACCCCAATCACCCTTGTTTCCCCTTGCATCAAAAATCACCAAACGCCCAGCTGACTGTGGGGATCCTCATATGGGCCATTCTGAAGAGCTGTTCAAGGGTGAAAGTGATCCTGATGAGACCCAGATACCAGAGGCGCACGCCGACTATCTGGCAAATTTGCAAAAAAACTTCAGTAGAGGCAAAAAGTGCAATAATTTGACAACTACATGCATGAACCGGCACATGCATGATCATCATGCCTTAGTGTGGGAATCTCACTGTGCTAAAATGCGGACTAGTGGGTCTCGCCAACCACCGGACATCCCATCAACCCCATCTGCTGCTTCTTCCTCCTGTCACCATTCCAAGTCTTCTCACACATATCTCCGGCCACAGAAACTACAATTGTTTCCCCACCACAGTCGGGGTGAGTGAGAGCCAGTCAGCTGTAATGGAAATAGACATGAATGCTGCTTTTGTGTCACCTAGCACAACACATCTCTCTCAATCCACGATAAAATCTCTGCCTGCACCTCCCCCCATTCCAGCAGTTTGTCCTGTTCTCCATACTACACCCTCTCTCAGCACAGCAGCCAGCTCTCGGTCTCACAGTTGTGGTCATGGTCACATAAAAGAATGTTTCCTCCTACACATGGCAAAGCTATGAGCTTAAACTCCACCATTTCAATCCGTTGGTCATGGAAATGCTGCCTTTCCGCCTGGTAGATACAGATGGTTTCCGAAAGTTGATGGCCATTGCAGTCCCCAGTACCAGTTGCCCAGTAGCCATTACATCTCTAAGAAAGCTGTGCCTGTGCTACACCAGCATGTCGAAGACAACATCACCCGTTCCCTGAAAAAATCTATGTCTGCCAGGGTGCACTTCACCACTGACACGTTGTCAAGCAAACATGGGTAGGGGCATTACATCTCCTTGACTGGGCACAAGGGTGACTCTGGTGGATGTGGGGGCAGGGGATGAAGGGGCTGCTCCACAAGTCTTTGCCTCCCCAAGGCTTGCGGGGCAATCCTCTGTATCCAACAGTTCCTCCTCTGCTCTTCCTCCACCTCCTCTAGGGCCTCCACCTGTGCCCTCAACCTCTCCCTTAGTCAAACACGAGTTCCAATAGTGCAGATAGAATCTTCCCCACCTCCTTTTTGCACAGCCAGGGCTCACTGCAATCATGTAGTATTAAAATTAATATGCATTGGAGATTGCAGTCACACAGCTCAAGAGTTGTGGACAGGTATCCAGGCCGAGGATGAGCAATGGCTGTCTCCACTAAACATGGAGCCAGAGAAGGCCTTGTGCGATAATGGTTAAAACCTGGTGGTGGCCCTACGCCATAGCAACCTCACACATGCCTTGCATGGCTCAGGTCCTCAACCTGGTGGTACAGCAAATTCTCAGCCACTATTACGGCTTGGATGCGCTGCTGCAGAAAGCATGGTCGCTGTGTGCTCCCTTCAGACGATCGCACCCCACAGGTCATTGACTTGCACCACGACAGTGGTGTTTCCTACTGGTTAACCGTTTGATTAATGATGTTCCGACATGGTGGAATTCCACTCTGCACATGTTGCAGCAGCTGTGGCAGCAGCGATGAGCCCTGGTGTAGTATGTCCTTTTGTATAGCCTGGGCCAACACAGTCTGGATATGGTGCAAATCACGTTTGCGGAGTCGGCACAGGTGAAGGACCTCTGCACTCTTCTGCACAATTTTGAAATGGCTACTAAGATTGTTAGCGCTGACTATGCCGTCATCAGCATCACTATCACGGTCATCTACATGCTGGAGCAGACTTTGAATAGACTGCGGGAGAAGGTGGTGGTCCCAGAGGAAGAGGAGGAAACAGAGGAGGATGTGGAAGGAATATCTCAAATTTTTGGACTGTCGTTGCACAGGCGGGTGCCATGGGAGGGTGACTTACAGCTATTAAGGGGGACTCATGGTACCAGATAAACTGTTAGTGAAGATGCAGGAGCTGAGGAACAAATTGAGGACGAGATGATGGACGCGCTACAGTCAGGAGATGAAAAGGATAATGTTCCGCTCTCTGTTGTCCGTGGTTGGCGGGAGGGGATGGAGGAAGCAACTTTGAGTGTTACCCTGCCACCAACAGAGCATGGACTTGGACGTAGCAGTGAGGCACACAGTTGTAGTTGTCCAACCCCGGGAATGTCAAGGCATCAACACCAAAATATTAGCAACAGCAGCAGCAGTGTAAGTGGCAGAAGCAATTTCTGTGAATCGTTTAACAAATTTTTTAGACCAGCCCGTGCACCAGCATAACAGAGTACAAGTCTGACACATTGTGAACGACTGGAGAGGATGGTGCAGGAGTATCAGGAGCTCAATATCAATGGCATCAGGGGGTTTGGACCCTATGGCATTTTGGTCTTCAAAAACAGATGAGTGGCCTGAGCTCACCTGTCATGCCTTGGGGGTTTTGTCATGCCCGGCAGCCAGCATTCTCTCAGAACGTGTCTTCAGCGCTGCTGGTGGTGTCCTGACGAATAAGCGCATCCGCCTGTCCCCTGAAAGTGTAGACCACTTAACTTTCATCAAAATGAACAAGTCATGGATCGCCAATGACTTTTGCACCCCAGTCACAGATTGGGCGTGGTATCATTTTTAGTGTCATGCATTGATCTTGCGTTATTGCAGTCTGTGCCATCTTTGTGGTGTCTTCTGTGCCTGCTGTTTCTACTGCTGCTGATGTTACAAACAATTTTTTGAAATGTGGAGACTCCAATTTGAGTCTCCATCTGGTGGGTTGCCTGTAATAGACGTTGTATCAGAGGCCTATTATACTGTTGTTACCCTGTGGAAATTGATGGCACTTTAATGGTGTGTGACAATTATTTTTTTGAAATGTAAAGATGTCAAGTTGGGTCTCTATCTATCTGGTGGTAGGGCCCCCAGACCGGCAGGCCTGCACTTACTTTTAGTCAACTCCCTGTGTTACTATTCTTACATTTTTCAACCAATATTACTGCATGAAACTGATGTTTGTGCCATCTGAGTGTGGCTGGAATAATAAAAAAAATATTGGAGGTGTTGCATGAGGTGTTAGGACCCCAGCTAAGAAGGTTTACATCGCTCCCTTAACCACCAGGTCCTCATAGAAACTTCAATTTCAAGCTGAAAGTGCTGGTCCAGACCCTGATACCTCATGCATGACCCATGGGTGACTGCTGCTGTGCCATTTGCAAATTTCTACTGTGGGTCAATTGAGGCCACTTTTCATGGTGTCTGCCCCTAATTTTAGCTGTTTGGAAAGCTTCTTGTCACCCCTTAGGTGTTGTTTATTTTTACCTCCATTGAATCTAATGGGGTTCAGGTAAGTTCGTCGAACTGTTGAGCGAACCGTTCCGACGAACGGTGGTCCATTCGTCGAATCCGAACCGAACCTTGAAAGGATTGATCATCTCTATTCAAGATCTCTAGTCTGTACAGGAACCGGAAGGGTCAATTGCAGTTTTTAGCTTTGACCATCATCACCAATTGAGTTGCTAAACTAGAATAACAACCACCACCTACTGGATGTAGGACGCTTTGGAGAATTTGGGAGATATAGCTGTTGGGGAAACTGACTGCCATTCAAGACAGATGTCTGTCAAGCCTTCATGTGAATGGGGGAGATGGGAGGCATAACTGTCGGCCCAATCAGCATTCATGTACACGGGGACAGAAAGCTGTCGGCTGATCGAGTGTTTATGTGCATTAGAGAGTTGAGATAGAGAGAGAGGACTGCTGGCTGCATGAATGTAAATGTGTATGGGGAGTCGGGAGAGATAGGAATTGGCCAAACGTGCATCCATGTTCATGGGGGTGTAAAGAGAGACAGCTGTCATTAGTATTGGAGAATCATGAGGGATAGCTGGTATGATGAAGTTGGGATAGATAACTGTTGGCTGGATGAGTGTTCCTGTGAAAGGAATCATAGAATCATAGAATGGTAGAGTTGGAAGGGACCTCCTGGGCCATCTGGTCCAACACCCTGCTCAAAGCAGGATTCTCTAAATCATCCCAGACAGATGTCTGTCCAGCCTCTGTTTGAAGACTTCCATTGAAGGAGAACTCACCACCTCTCGTGGCAGCCTGTTCCACTCCTTGATCACCCTAACTGTCAAAAAGTTTTTTCTAATATCTAATTTGTGTCTCCTCCCATTCAGTTTCATCCCATTGCTTCTAGTCTTTCCTTGTGCAAATGAGAATAAAGATGATCCTTCTACAATGTGACAGCCCTTGAGATATTTGTAGACAGCTATTAAGTCTCCTCTCAGTCTTCGTTTTTGCAAGCTAAATCATTGATAAAGATGTTGAACAATACAGGGCCCAAGACAGAGCCCTGTGGTACCCCACTTGATACATTCTTCCAACTGGATGTGCAGCCATTTACTACCACTCTGGGTCCTATCACTAAGCTAGTTATGAATCCACCTAACAGTTGCCTTGTCCATTCCATACTTAGTCATTTTTTCAATAAGGATTGTGTGAGATACTTTGTCAAATGCTTTGCTGAAGTCAAGATATAATATATTTACAGCATTTCCATGATCCACCCAGTCAGTGATTCTGTCATAGAAGGAAATTAAATTAGTCTGACATGACTTATTAGTTACAAACCCATGATGACTCTGGTTAATCACTTCATTCTTGTTCAGGTAGTTACATACATGTTGTATAATAATTTGTTCAAAGATCTTTCCTGGTATAGATGTCAGACTCACCGGCCTATAGTTCTCTGGGTCCACCTTCTTCCCCTTTTTGAAGATAGGAACAACATTTGCTCTTCTCCAGTCTTCTGGGACTTCTCCTGTTCTCCAAGAATTTTCAAAGATTATGGAGAGTGGTTGAAAAATTTCTTCTGCTTTCTCCTTCAGTACTCTGGGGTGTAATTCATCTGGTCCTGGAGACTTGAATTCATTTAGGTTAGCTAAGTGTTTCCTCACTGTCTTTCTGTTTATAGATATCCTGGATTCTTCTATTCCTTTAATAGGACAGTGAAGATCAGTTGATGTTACATTTCCTTTCTGAGAGAAAACAGATGCAAAATAGGAATTTAAAAGTTCAGCCTTCTCAACATCCTTTCTTACCATTTCTTAATTTTCATCCTGTAAAAATCCTATAGCATCATATAGGCGTTGTGAGAGATGGCTGTTGGTGAAGATTAGAGTTCAGGTGTTTAGGGATGTTGGGATGGAGGAGTTCAGAGAGACAGCTGTTGGATGAACTGATCGTTCATTTATATGACGGAGTTGTGGTGCCACAATAATGCAGGTTGATTATTACCGGACGATGAAGCGTCTTCTTTTACTTGGATTTTGCTTGGGAAAAATGGATCATCCCACATTTTGTGCTCGTGCATCTACATGGCAGCACGGTGGCTCAGTGGATAGCACTACAGCCTTGCAGCGCTGGAGTCCTGGGTTCGAATCCCACCTAGGACAACATCTGCAAGGAGTTTGTATGTTCTCCCCCTGTTTGCGTGGGTTTCCTCCGGGTACTCCGGTTTCCTCCCACACTCCAAAAACATACTGATAGGGAATCTAGATTGTGAGCCCCATCGGGGACAGCGACGATAATGTGTGCAAAAACTGTAAAGCGCTGCGGAATCTGTAAGCGCTATATAAAAATAAAGATTATTATTATTATGGTAGTGAGGCTCGTTGCTCTTATCTCCACTATTGTTATAATTCATTGATTGGCCAAATGTTTCATGTATCAGATCTTTACATTATGCCTACTTTCATCGCTGCATGTTCACCTCTACAGAGTTAAGCCCCCGTCACACTAAGCGAGATCGTTGAAGCGTCACCGATTTTGTGACCCAACAGCGACCTAGCCAGCGATCTCGCTTAGTGTGACACGCAGCGACGACCAGCCCCCCTTCTGGGTATTGCTGATCGTTGTCGAATGGCCTGGACCATTTTTTCATCATTGGTATCCCGCTGGCCAGCGCGCATCGCTGCGTGTGACAGTGGGAGACCAACGATCAGCGAGCTGGTATCCAATGTACATATCGGGTAACTAAGCGCTGTGCGTCACCAAGTTACCCGATATGTACCCTGGATACCGGCTCCCAGCTTCTGCTGTAGAGCGCTGGGAGCCGGTATTCAGGGTACATATCGGGTAACTAGGTGCCGCGCAGCGCTTAGTTACCCGATGTGTACATTGGATACCAGCGTGCTCGCTGGTCCTGATCGCTGGTGAGTCTGCCCATGTGACAGCTCACCAGCGATCAGCTAACGATGTCCCAGCGATCCCATCCACGTCGTATCGTTGGTGGGATCGCTGGGACACTGAAGAGTGTGACGGGACCCTTACCCCTCCACCTTCAGCCCTCTATCTTCCCTTCTCCACCATGAACTTTCCAATACCCTTCTCAACTTATACTTTTATCAACACCTCACTCCATATTCACTTCTCACCCTTTAGCTCCCTACTTTCTTCTCTCCACCATCACCTTTCCTTCACTTTATTGATTACCTTCACCTCTCCTTCACTTTCATCTCTCAATCTTCACCCATCTGTTTCCTTTTCTGCCTTCATCTTTCTCCCTCTAACTCCACCTTCATCATCCCATCTTCACCTCTCCACTTTTATCTCTCTACTTTCACCTCATTCACTAGATCCGGTTATTGGTCTGCTGTTCTGAAGGACTGAATCTTAGGGCAAAACACCTACTTACGGTTGTGATCGCTGCTCAGGAAGGTTCACAGTTCTGCTGATGTTTGGTGTCACTGGTCCTATAAAGCTGATGAGATATTATAATCATGGGTGATTGGGGTTTCTCTCTCTTTGCAGCCAGCCTGGTGACCATGGTCGTACTGTGGAAGGGGAACCTGGACATGTCCAAGTCCATTATCTACTATCTGGTGTCCTTAGCTTTGGCCAATTTCCTGCTCAACCTGGTGGTGACGGTTTTCCGAGATATCTTCTACTTCTATGTGGACATTACTCTGTGGTGGCCTGAACCCTCCTGTGGGATCAGTAACTGGATCTACTTCACATGTGTCTACTCCCTCACGTGGCTCACCGTGGCCTTCTCAGTGGATCGTTACATCATCATATGTTGTATGAAGCTGAAGCTAAGGTTTTGTAAGCCATCTGTAACGCGGTGGGTCATCATTGCAGTATGTGCATGCGCATTCTTGGTGGCCATGCCTACCTTCTGGATGTATGTATCAGTCCGTACCACGCAACCAGATGGGAGTCTCTATCACATTTGTTCACTGCATCGCAACCTGAGCTCAATACCTTTCTTGTCAGTCTACGACCACATTCAGACCACTGTTTGGATAGTCTTCCCGCTAGTATCGTTAGTCTTAACCAATGGCTTAACAGTGTGGCACATCCATGTAACAACTAGAATGCGACAAAGCCTGAAGTGGTCATCTACAGGAAAGCAGGACCCAGAGGTGGCAAGGAGGAAAAAGTCTGTGACCCTTCTGGCAATGATATCCATCTCATTTCTTGCTCACTGGTTGCCTAAAATGGTTGTCAAGGTGTTGGAAAGGTTCACGTATCCGCCGGTGAACCGCTTTGACTTCTACCATCCGGTGAACGTGGTGCGGATGCTGTGTAACATGCTGATTGTCTCCAGCTCCTTCAGTAACATGTGCATCTACTCCCTCACAATCAGCAAATTCAGAGAGGAGCTGTTCAGAGGAGCCAAGTCTGCCCTAACCTTCCTCTTCCACAATCCTCGCTCACCTTTCCCTCCCACCAAACCTACACAAATATTCACAATACAAGACACCACACAGCTGACAGCAGCCATGGAAGACAAGTAGTAGAGGGAGATATCTGATTTACCGTCTCATGGAGAAGGAGGGCTGCTGAGACCAAAGACACAGAAGAGTGGACGAAGTCACATTCATGAGCGAACACAAAAACCCTGAGGACTTTTACTTCATTTTCACAAATGTGGGGGCACAAGAAAACGTGAGGCGAAATTAGATGACTTGTGCCAATGAAACACGATGGCGTATGGACATGTGGAATGAAGGACTTTGGTAGATGAAAAGTCTCCTATGGTATGGGGCTGAATCATGTAAAGTATTGCTCTCCTGGAAGATAAGTTGGGGGTCCGTGGGATATAGTGAATGTGGAGCACCCTGAGACATGTAGTATACAAATATATACTGTAGAGTGTGACTTGCTGAATAAACATGTCCTTGGCTCCTGAGTATTTATGAAAGTTGTTGAGATTTTTCATCAAATATGGACCACAAGGGGGTGACAATAATGACTGACAACCACTCTGATCCATGATCCACTGACAGGAGGAACAATACAGTCACATAAAAGTCACAGGCAAATCTCAAGACAGGCACTGGCTGATCCAAGACAAGTTCAATCTGCAGGCAATCACATGATGATGGTGGTCATCAAAGGTCTATATTCAGCAGGTGTTCATCCGCTGGAGAATGACCACTGTCTGGACAACACATGAAACACTGAGGTTTAGTCTGAATATCCGAGTCACCCCCGAGCGGTACTGATCATCATCAGGAGCAACCATGATCCAACACATGGAGGCCATACAGTGGGTACGGAAAGTATTCAGCCCCTTTGCTCAGACACTCATATTTACGTCACATGCTGTCCATTCCCTTGTGATCCTCCTTGAGATGGTTCTACTTCTTCATTGGAGTCCAGCTGTGTGTAATTAAACTGATAGGACTTGATTTGTAAGGCTATGTGCACACGTTGCGGAATTTCCGCGGCAATCCCGCACCTCCCTGCCGCGGGAAATACACATTTTTATAGGTATGCGTATTCCCGCCAGAATCTAGCGTTTTCCAAGCAATCTGTAGCATCGCTTGGAAAACTGATTGACAGGTTGGTCACACGAGTCACACAATAGTAAAAAGATCTAATGTTAAAAATAATAAAAAAATAAAAAATCGTGATATTCTCACCTTCCGGCGGCCCCCGCAGCCTTCCTGGTCCTCAGCGACGCTCCCGGCCAATCCCGTTCCCAGTGATGCCTAGCGACAATGACCCGAGATGACGTAGCGGTCTCGCGTGATGCTATGTCATCTGGGGTCATTGTCGCTAAGGACGCCTGAGAACGGTATTTGGCCGGGAGCGTCGCTGAGAGGCGGGAAAGCTGCGGGGGCCGCCGGAAGGTGAGAATATCACGATTTTTTATTTTAAATATTGCTTTAATATGGATGTGGTACCCAGGGCAGAGTCTCCTCTCCTCCAGACCCTGGGTACCATCCGCACATGGAACGCTCACTTTGCACATGATGGGCATAGCCTCATGCTGAAAGTAAGCGGTTCAATGCATTCCTATGGCGGCAGAATCGCCACGATTCTGCAAAAAGAATGTGCATGCTGTGTATTTTTCCGCGATGCGAATCACGCAGCATGTGCACAGCATTGCGGAATCCCATAGAATATAATGAGTTGCGTTGGGTAAGCGTTTTTGCCGCGTTAACACTAACATTCCGCAACGTGTGCACATAGCCTAAAGGCACACACCTGTCTATATAAGACCTTACAGCTCACAGTGCATGTCACACCAAATGAGAATCATGAGGTCAAAGGAACTGGCCAAGGAGCTCAGAGACAGAATTGTGGCAAGGCACAGATGTGGCCAAGGTTACTAAAGAATTTCTGCAGTACTCAAGGTTCCTAAGAGCACAGTGGCCTCCATAATCCTTAAATGGAAGAAGTTTGGGACCTCCAGAACATAGTAACACAGTAATTAAGGTTGAAGGAAGACTTTAAGTCCATCTAGTTCACCCCATATCCTATCCTAACCTGCCCTAACATGATGATCTAGAGGAAGGCAAAAAAAAAAACAAGTGGCAAACAGTAAGCTTCACATTGGGGAAAAAATTCCCTCCCGACTCCACATACGGCAATCAGACTAGCTCCCTGGATCAACGCAGTATCTAGGAAACTAGTGAATATAGCCTGTAATATTATACTTTTCATCCAGTCCCTTCTTACATGTTAGTAGTGAATCCCTCATTACAACATTAGACAGCAGAGAGTTCCATAGTCTCACTGCTCTTACAGTAAAGAATCTGCATCTGTGATTATGGCTAAACCTTCTTTCCTCCAGACGTAGAGGATGCCCCCTCGTCCCCGTCACATGTCTAAGAGTAAAAAGATCATTAGAAAGGTCTCTGTCCTGTCCCCTCATATATTTATACATTGTAATAAGATCACCCCTAAGCCTTCGTTTCACCAAACTAAATACCCCAAGTGTAATAACCTGTCCTGGTATTGCAGACCCCCCAGTTCTCTAATAACCTTGGTCGCTCTTCTCTGCACCCTCTCCAGTTCAGCTATGTCTTTCTTTTACACCGGAGACCAGAACTGCACACAGTATTCTAAGTGTGGTCGCACCAGTGACTTGTATAGAGGTAAAATTATGTTCTCCTCATGAGCATCTATGCCTCGTCTAATGCATCCCATTATTTTATTTGCCTTTGCAGCAGCTGCCTGACACTGGCCACTAAATGTGAGTTTGTCGTCCACCCATACACCCAGGTCTTTTTCAGTGACAGTCTCGCCCAGTGTTTTACAATTAAGCACATAATTATACATCTTGTTTGTTCTACCCAAGTGGCTGTACTAGCTCAAAAGGTGCTTCTACTCAATACCGAGCGAAGGGTCTGAATACTTATGACCATGGGAGATTTCAGTTTTTCTTTTTAATAAATTTGCAAAAATTTCTACATTTGTTTTTTTCAGTAAAGAGGTGCAGAGTGTACTGTCAAGGTAACAGTAGCAGTACAGAGCATGCACTGAGTTTGAACTAGCCTGGTGTCTGACTCATTCTTTGAATGGTTAACCCATGCTCATAGCCTGAATTTGGAGTGACTGGAGGACGAGTGGTTTGTCGATACGACCCCGACAATTGGCGCCCGAGCGTGGGGCATGGCCAGCGGCTCGCTACTTGCCAGACCCGTTTCATAGATTTCCCGGTGGTACCCGCGGTGACTGAATTCGAGGACTGATCACCCTCCGCCGAGCACGGTAAGTTGAGAGCATATATTTATATGTCTCACTTGCCTGTGTGTCAGTCACTGTAGGTCCTGTCGTGTTTTCTGTCTGGGTCTGGGTGAGTGACTGGTCGAGTGGTGAGACTGGGGGCGACCCCGCGCCACGTCCCGAACCAGCAACTGTGAGACAGAGTGATGTCGCATGCCTGCGTGCACTCGTGTGAAACACCACCTCCTTCTCCTCCGGTCACTGAACTCGAGTCTAGATAGCTGTCTCCCGTGACTGTAGATGTATAGTGTTGATGTGGGTCCAAAACAAAGTTGGGAATGCAAGAAGTAAAACGCATATGTTAATTTAGCAAAGACAAATTGAGGAGTACTCTTTGTCTGATCCAAGTAAATGACAAATTGAGGAGTACTCTTTGTCTGATCCAAGTAAATGACAAATTGAGGAGTGCTCTTTGTCTAATACAGGGGAGTCCCACAAGGGGACGGCCAGCTGTGATAAGTAGAGTGTTTCGGTGAGTCGGGCTGTAAAGTCATCACCTGCGGTTAGGGAAGGGATAGATTGAGGAGGATCTCTCTGTCTTACCAGTGTATTGAGGAGTGCTCTACACTGACGGGTGGTGACCTGCCGGCGGCACCGGTGGTCTGAGTCGCGACAGATCATTACATTCTGAAGTCATGTTGCGTCTATTCAAGTCCGAAAAAAAAAAACCTCATAAGTTAGGGGATGGAGTGATGGGAGTAAGTGAGATAGTGGAGTCACGAGAAGGCAAGAAGGCTGTCAAAAATGTGAGGAGTTTGTATAAGATGATGGGTCTGCCCAGTACAGGCAGACTCCAGCCTTCAGTGTGGAAGGAATATGTAACACAGAAGAAGGAAAATTGGCAGGTGAAGCTAGATACGATAGACTGATAGATGAGACATACAAGTGTTATGTTGGTAGGACCGGACCTGATAATGCAGAAGTCAATGACGCAGCAGCAGGGGTTCTGTTTACAGAAGTGTTGAAAAAAAAAAGTGACAGACAAGGTGAAAGTAAGTAGACCAGATTGGAGATCAATTAAAGCAGAGGATCTAGCCAGAATAGCACAAGGGGCACAACATGATTTGGTGCAGGCAAGGAGAGGAGCAAGGATATATGCTGTAGGTACTCGTCCTGCAAACAACAGGGAGGGGAGACGTGTGCCACGAGTGCAGGAAACCAGGACATTTCAGGAGAGATTGCAGAAACTGGTAGCAAGGGGTGTTTTAGTTAAAACCTAGCCCCCACCTTCGGCATCTCTGCAGCTAGGCTTCTTATCAGTGGCCTTGACAGTAAAAATTCCAACTCCAGCTTCCCCCTTCAACTACCAGAGTTAACCCTCTATGTATCGGCTGGTACAAGATATATATATATACTTTTGTTCCAGATATCTCAGGATGCTGCTTGGTTCACAGTTATTGATTTTGCCAATGTTATTTTTATAATATGCTGATGACTTACTGATTTGTGCCCCCTCCAGGAAACAGTGTCGCACTGCAACAATATTACTCATGTTGTTTCTGTACCAAGCTGGTTGTAAAGCGTCAAAGGATAAACTGCAATTTTGTAAATCTTCAGTTATCTTTTTGGGACATTGCATTACACCGGGGGAGCGACATCTGACCAGCGCTCGCAAAGAAGCTGTACAGAATTTTCCTATTCCTGTTAATGTTGCCGCTCTTAGGACATTTCTTGGACTGGTTTTTTACTGCAGACAGTGGATACATGCTGTATCAATCCTCATGCAGCCTCTCTATGACTGTATCACCATTGTGCCTTTTAAACTAACTCCTGAAGGTATAGACTGTTTTTATTCTCTCAAAAACAGGATTGTGGCAGCTCCAGCGTTAGGAACCCTCAACTATGAACTACCATTCACCCTGTATCTCCACGAACAGCAGGGACACGCGGCAGGAGTATTGACTCAGTTACATAGTGACAATCAAAGGCCTGTAGCCTATTTCAGTGGAAGACTAGATGCAGTGGCTAGGGGTGACCCGTCCTGTGTACGGGCGGTACATGCTGTAGGACTATTGCTCCACAAATCGTCAGACATCGTTCTTGATCATCTACCGACAGCACCTACACCTCATGATGTATACACCATACTGAACCAGGTGCAGCCGGCACACCTTTCAGCTGCACGTCACCTTCGATTGCAATGTGCACTTTTAATGCCTCCAAATGTTTCTTTGCGAGATGTACCACACTTAATCCTGCCACATTGTTACCTCTCTCGGATCTAAAGGAGGGGTCAGGTACGGTATTGTACAAAGAAGATCCAAGAGAGGAGATTCCTCATGATTGTGTTCAGCTTATGGCACAGGAAACAGCAAGCCTACCCACAGTGTTTGAAACTGAAAGACTTAATGCTGATTTTGACTCAGGTACCTTCCACACCAGGTATGCCATCGTCTCTCTGTATGCAGTGATCAAAGCAGAACCATCAGTCGGCCCAGGAGGCTGAATTTAAGGCTCTGACCGAGGCCTGTAAGATAGCTGAAGGTAGAATTGTTAACATCTACACAGATTCTAGATACGCATTCGGTATAGCTCATGATTTTGGTCCAATTTGGAAGTCTAGAGGATTCCTGACGGCAGCAGGACATCCCATTAAAAATGCTGACGCAGTCCAGCAGTTAATTGATGCATTACAATTACCAAAAGAAGTAGCTGTCATAAAAGTTAAAGCACATACCAGACGCACTGATCAGGTGAGTAAAGGAAACGCAATGGCCGATGCAGCAGCAAAAACAGCAGCCAGTAGACCACTCCAAGGGGTAACGATGCACCAGGTAAGCGCTCCCAAAAATCCCTTTGTGTCGGAGGATGCCTTATCCCAGATGCAGGCTCAGGTGCGCCAGGAGGAAGTAGAAAAGTGGGAAAAAGAAGGTGCATGTCTGAATGAAGCAAATGGGGTATGGGGAAGAGGGATGCGTCGATGCCTTCCAAGGGCGTTGTACCCTGCGGTTGCCCAGATGTTACATGGGCCAACCCACCAGTCCAAAACTGCTGTAATGAGCGTGATGCAGAAGCATTGGGTGGCACCAGGCTTTTCCACCTGTATAGAAGGTTTGATCCAGGGATGCATGGTATGTGCTACACATAATCAGGGAAGGGTAGTCAAGACACCACCCAAACATACCCCTCGGCCCCTCTATCCTTTCCAGAGACTGCAGATTGATTATATTCAGCTGCCAAAATCAGGGTCATGGGAGTACGTGTTGGTGTGTTTTGATTTATTCTCAGGTTGGCCGGAGGCTTTCCCGATTGCCAAGGCTACGGCTGCGGCAACCGCAAAGAAGCTGCTTGTGGAGGTGGTGTGCAGGTATGGAGTACCAAAGGTAATCGAAAGTGACAGAGGTACACATTTCACAGGTGAAATAATGAATGAAGTCTTGACAGCTCTGGGAATTCAACAAGCTTTCCACACCCCATATCATCCACAAAGCAGTGGAAAGGTAGAAAGACTAAATGGGGCATTGAAGTTAAAAAAAAAAAAAAAAATTTCAAAAGGCCATGGCTGAAACAGGGAACTCTGGCACATGCTGGGGACAGACTTAGGTTTCCATACCCCAAAAGCCAAACATGGTCTGACCCCGTATGAAGTCCTGTTTGGGGCCCCGCTCAAAATAGGAGAGATTAGGCCCCAAGAATTGTCAGAGACTAATGATAAAGTGGTGAAACTTGTGATTGCTTTGTCTAAAGAATTGACTAACCTCCACTCAACAGTGTCTGCTTCTCTCCCAGAATCCACAGGTGATACAGTACACGACTTCACACCTGGCGATCTGGTGTATGTGAAGAAGTTTGTTCGGAGAGATTGCTTCCAGCCTCGTTTCAAAGGATCACACACCGTGGTTCTGACCACCCCGACGGCCCTGAAACTTGAGGGAAAGAATATCTGGATCCACGCCTCACATTGCAAAAGAGACAAGACGAGTCTATAAAGAATGAAGACCTTTTCCTATATCTTTTCTGCAGTACTGTCTATCTCAATTGTTTATGGGTGTACCACTTTCTGGGTTGACTTGGATAAGCCGGTCAACACCTGGACCCTTAAAAATGGCCAAGTAATAAAGGGTCCTATTCGGGGATGTCTAGAGCAATACTTTATGTGTGTAACCAGGCCTAGGAACGAATACTGCTCATCCTGGTCAGACGCAGACTGGAACACTGGGAATGACTGGGGCTATAAGCCAAAGGAGGCTACGGATAGTGTGGATAAAAACGACAAATCCTTAAGATCCAGAATGACGCTCACCAACAAAAATATAGAATTAATCAATCCACGTGGGGTGACGGCCTGTACTGGACAATTGATACTAAATTTAGGGAATCCACAACCCTCAGATTTACAAAAATTTGTTCTGAGTATGTATCCTTCCGAGGGGGGGTACAAATATGGGCATCTATGTTTAAAGGATATAAAAACTAAGCCCACCCAGGTCCCGAACACCGCAAGTCTTCTCCGGGGTGGTGAAATGTTACAAAGGGTTCTCAATGAGGTTGTCCCCATCCCAGGACTCGGGTGGCAGGAAGTCTTTTCCATAGAGACCCAGATGAACCCCCGTAAGAATCTCTGTCTTGAATGGGTCAGATATAACGTTAGAGCCCAAAACATATCGGTAGGATGTGTATCTCGTGCTGCTGCAAATGCCCATGTATATACGCATGCTTTCCCTGCTGACTATAATACCACTCTCTGCTTGTTTGGGTTATTGAAAGGATCCAACGGTAGTTCTTGTCCTGACTATGTTCCCCTGATCAGTAGGGGGTCTAGAGTTCGGACCCCTGGTGATGTGATTGTCACCGCAGAAAATTACACCTGCTACTCCCCTGACAACTCTACGGGCCCCTCTCTAGGTGTCTTTGATGATGATTTTTGTGAAAGTAATCAGACAATAGAGGCTGACTTATTGACCAATCATACCAGATATATATATATATATGATGGTTACTGGTTCTGCGGGGATGGGCGACTTAGGTCCAGACTTCCGGCTACTTGGACTGGTTAGTGTACCCTGGTGAAATTGGCAATGCAATTCAAAATCTTGCCCTGGGATCCTGAGACGGCCCCTGAACCGACTAGAAAAAGAAGAAGCTTAGACCAGTTACATACCAGCTATGCTGAAGACCCCAAAATGTATATAGATTCCATAGGTGTTCCTAGGGGGTCCCTGACAAATATAAGGCTCAAAATTAAATCACAGCAGGTTTTCTCTCCCTTATCCCAACGATATAGATCAATAGAAATGTGGATTGGATAAATTATATATACTATACGGAACAGACATTTGTAAATTATAGTAGAGATGCCTTTCAGGGCATAGTTGAGGAATTGAGGCCCAACACAGGGAAGACTCTCCAGAACAGATTGGCTATAGATATGATTCTTGCTGAAAAAGGTGGAGTCTGTGGGATGATAGGGGAAGAATGTTGTACCTATATTCCTCAGAATTCAGGGGTTAATGGTAAAACAATAATGGCTCTCAAAAAGATTGCGGGCCTAGTCGAGGAGTTGAAATCCAATACAGGGGTAGATACTTCCTTTTTCTCAGGACGGTTAGGAGGACTGAAGGGATTCCTCCAGTAAGCCTGTTTGTTGGTGGGGGGCCTCCTAGTGGTGGGACTAATAGTCTTGTGTTGTGTAATTCCCCCTGTATAGAAAGACTATTACCAGCGCGGCTCCCGTGTCAGGAACTTTCTTGTATCAGAAAGCTGTGTTCCTGTTATACGATGACACCCAGAAAGGAGACATGGAGAAATATACTCCATTGAGTAAGCCCGACAAAAACCCCCTATGACAAGGTTCAATTGAAAGATCTAGTCTAGGGACAGCTGGGAGAACTCCATGTGCTATTAGGGTAGGACTTGGTTGTCTGGGGGCGTCCCATAAGGGGACAGTTTCTGAGATACCTGAGTGAAGAAATCCATCTCCCCTCTCCCCACACATGGACAGTCTCAAAGGAAGCAAGGGAAAACTTAGTGTTTAGGGGGGATTGTCAAGTTAAAATATATTTTTATATTTTATATGCTTGTGTGCTTACTACTACTTTGTTCTTTGTTCTTGAAACAATAAGTTTTCCTTGCCAAATATTACTCAAATTGAAACTTATTCTAAGAAGGCGCCAGTACTGGCTAGTGCCTGTTTCCGAGAAATGCACTGGTGTCTGCCCCCACCTTGTGCCCCCACCTTTGGGAACTGAGAAACCATGTGATATACAAGAAAAGCAATATCGATTCTCTGTGAAAATGAAACTTAAGGATGACGATGAAGGGAGGACTTAGAAGAAGATCTAAGGAACAGTGGAACCAATCCAGATGGCAGAATATCAGACATATACATATATGGCTATCCCCTTTTTCTCTTACCCAGCCCTTTCCTTCCTATGCACTGCCCATATTCTTGCGTACAATGTATTTAACTTTGTGTAAGAGGAAATAAAGTCAGAACATTGCTGAGCCCTTACTGACGCCAGTAGCAGTACAGAGCATGCACTGAGTTTGAACCAGCTTATTGTCTGACTCATTCTTTGAATGGTTAACCCATGCTCATAGCCTGAATTTGGAGTGACTGGAGGACGAGTGGTTTGTCGATACGACCCCGACAGTACATTAATGAGAAAAAAATGAACTTTTTTGAATTTACCAAATGGCTGCAATGAAACAAAGAGTGAAAAATGTAAAGGGGTCTGAATACTTTCCGTGCCCACAGTAGATGAGCTCCACCATGGTGTGGACTGAGCACAGAAACTAGTGATCAGTGTGTCCAGTCTGACGGGTATTTGTGCCATGAGGAGATGATGGAGATTGATTCCCTGGGACTGGCTTCTCCTAGTCTCTAAGGCTGGGACCTATGATGGTTGTGAAGGGCCCATTAGTGTCTGTAATCACCCCGCATACAGGGTTGTGGGCAGCTGACTGCCTGTAGGTGACGAGTGCTGCTCATGTCCGCACGTATCATCCTTGAACCTTCTATACGACATGTTCGTGTTCAGCTTACAAGTATATTTGGAAGAGATGAGGGGAAGCTCCACAGTCATTAGTTATTAGGGAGGACAGATACATGAAGACAATATGGCCGACAGGAAGTTGAATCTTGTGTTTTGATATATCTAAGACACACGAATTATACAGAGATCTTTGAAGCCATCAGATCACCAAAAGTACATGATATGATAATCAGGGCAGTGCTTCTCCAGGCTTTGTGTGTCATGGGAGGATGGCCGCCATCTTGAGCTTCCTCTGGACGTTCCCCACCTCTTCGCGGCATTGTTGCTCCTGCTGTAGTGCCTTGTTCTTTTCTTCAAGTCTCTTCTTCTGCATTTTCAGGAGTCGGTATTGCTGGATGAGATGAAGCAGTTCTTGTCTCAGGCCCTGGTTTTCCTCCTTGACCCTGGTGCTCACCTCCTGAAGAGCCTTCTTGGCCTCCTCCTGGGCCTTCTGGGTCAGTTGGTTGAGCTGCTGCTCTGAGTTGTGTTGGCATTGTGTTTTTTCTCTCAGGAAAGCGCTCTTCACCCTCAGCAGGGCCTCGGCATGCTTCCCTCGATGCGCCATGACTTCATCCTTCAGACGTTTGATGATGGACACTTGCTCCTTCTGCAGTTCTCTCACAGGCTGCAGTTCTAGGAGCTCCTTCCTCAGGGTGGTGAGTTCGGCTTCTCTTCGGAGCAGGAGGTCCCGCAGCTTCTGTTCTTCATCAGAATATTTGAACTCCAGTTCTTGTTTCTGCCGCTGGATGTTCTGCAGCTCCTCTGGTTCTGGTCGTTCAGGCTGATGATGACGTCCTGGCGTCGCTGGCTTCTCTTGCTCATGTATAGCAGGTATTCCTGGCTCTCCACCTGAACCTTTTCAGCCTCCTCCTGAAGGAACTCGTTGTCCCTCCGTAGCTGCTCCAGTCGTCGCCTCAGTCCCTCCTGCTCGGCCATAAGCTGGTTGTGTTCATCCTGCAGCTGCGCCTCCCTCTCACTCACCACATGTTCTTTCTCCTCACATCCCTCCTCTCCCTGCACAGGGGCTTCAGATTTGGTGGATTTGGATGGTTTTCCTTGGGACCTCTTCTTCGGTGGCATCTGCAAAATACACAATAAAATGCAGAGGGTTGTACCAGCACCTATTATTCTGATAGAATACTTCCTAACAGTTTGCAGTCACTTCATTGATATCTATAAGGTATATATATATATATGTATATAAATATATATATATGTGCATAATCTTCTATGCTTGTGACTGTGTATATGTGTGTGAGTGTATATACTCTTCTCAACATTACACCAAGAAGGAGAAATGGTGGATGATGGAGATCAGAGGATCGAGACTTTACTAATCTGTAAATGGTGGAAACATGGAGATATTATCACAACGTCTGGATTATTCAGTCCGGAGCCTGAGCCTCGTGCAGAAATCCTGGCACCTCCGGCCTCGGCTGCTGTCACTGTGTACACGTACGTGTGTGCATAGTGTGTATGTGTCGGGACGTACGTGTGTGTATATACTGTGTACATCTGTGTGTATACATGTGTACATGAGTGTGTATATAGTGTGTACGTGTCTGTACTGTATGTGTGCATAGTGCTTACATGCACAGGAATGTGTGTTTAACCCCTTAATGACCAAGCCATTTTGTAGGTTAAAGACCAGGCCAATTTTTACAATTCTGACCACTGTCTCTTTATGAGGTTATAACTCTGGAACGCTTCAATGGATCTTGGCGATTCTGAGTTTGTTTTCTCGTGACATATTGTACTTCATGTTAGTGGTAAAATTTCTTCAATATAACTTGCGTTTATTTATGAAAAAAACGGAAATATGGCAAAAATTTTGAAAATTTTGCAATTTTCAAACTTTTAATTTTTATGCCATTAAATCAGAGAGATATGTCACAAAAATTAGTTAATAAATAACATTTCCCACATGTCTAATTTACATCAGCACAATTTTGGAACCAACATTTTTTTTTGTTAGGAAGTTATAAGTGTTAAAAGTTGACCAGTGATTTCTCATTTTTCCAACAAAATTTACAAAACCATTTTTTTTAGGGGCCACCTCACATTTGAAGTCACTTTGAGGGGTCAATATGACAGAAAATACCCAAAAGTGACACCATTCTAAAAACTGCACCCCTCAACGTGTTCAAAGCCACATTCAAGAAGTTTATTAACCCTTTAGGTACTTCACAAGAATTGAAGCAATGTGGAAGGAAAAAATGAACATTTAACTTTTTTTCCCAAAATTTTTCTTTCGACACAATTTTTTAAAATTTTGTCAAGGGTATCAGGAGAAAATGAACCACAATATTTGTTGTACAATTTCTCCTCAGTACACCGATACCCCATGTGTGGGGGTAAACCACTATTTGGGCGCATGGCAGAGCTCGGAAGGGAAGCAGCGCCATTTGACTTTTTTGGCTGGAATTGAGATTGGACGCCATGTCGCATTTGGAGAGTCCCTGTGTGCCTAAACAGTGGAAACCCCCACAAGTGACCCCATTTTGGAAACTAGACCCCCCAAGGAACTTACCTAAATGTGTTGTGAGAGCTTTTAACCCCCAAGCGCTTCACAGAAGGTTATAACGTAGAGCCGTAAATTAAAAAATCATATTTTTTCCACAAAAATGATCTTTTCATCCCAATTTTTATTTTCCAAAGGATAAAAGGACCCCAAAAGTTATTGTGCAATTAGTCCTGAGTACACTGATACCCCATATGTGGGGGTAAACCACTATTTGGGCACATGGCAGAGCTCGGAAGGGAAGCAGCGCCATTTGACTTTTTTGGCTGGAATTGAGATTGAACGCCATGTTGTATTTGGAGAGCCCCTGTGTGCCTAAACAGTGGAAACCCCACACAAGTGACCCCATTTTGGAAACTAGACCCCCCAAGGAACTTATCTAGATGTGTGGTGAGAGCTTTGAACCCCCAAGGGCTTCACAGAAGGTTATAACGTAGAGCAGTAAAATTAAAAAATGATATCTTTTCCACAAAAATGATCTTTCCACCCCCAATTGTTATTTTCCAAAGGCTAACAGGACCCCAAAAGTTATTGTGAAATTTGTCCTGAGTATGCTGATACCCCATATGTGGGGGTAAACCACTATTTTGACGCATGGCAGAGCTCGAAAGGGAAGGAGCGCCTTTTTCAAATGCAGACTTTGATGGAATGGTCTGCCGGTGTCATGTCACGTTTGGAGAGCCCCTGATGTGCCTAAACAGTAGAAACCCCCCACAAGTGACTCCATTTTGGAAACTAGACCCCCAAGGAACTTATCTAGATGTGTGGTGAGCACTTTGAACCCCCAAGTGATTCACAGAAGTTTATAACGTAGAGCCGTGAAAATAAAAAAATCATATTTTTTTCCACAAAAATAATCTTTTTGCCCCTAAATTTTTATTTTTATAAGGGTAACAGGAGAAATAGGACCCAAAAGCTATTGTGCAATTTGTCCTGAGTACGCTGATATCCCATATGTGGGGGGGAACCACTATTTTGACGCATGGCAGAGCTCGGAAGGGAAGGAGCACCGTTTTTAAATGCAGACTTTGATGGAATGGTCTGCGGGTGTCATGTCGCGCTTGGAGAGCCCCTGATGTGCCTAAACAGTAGAAACCCCCCACAAATGACCCCATTTTGCAAACTAGACCCCCCAAGGAACTTATCTAGATGTGTGTTCAGCACTTTGAACCCCCAAGGGCTTCACAGAAGTTTATAACGTAGAGCCGTGAAAATAAAAAAATCATATTTTTTTCCACAAAAATGACCTCTTTGCCCCCAAATTTTTATTTTTCTAAGGGTAACAGGAGAAATAGGACCCCAAAAGCTATTGTGCAATTTGTCCTGAGTACGCTGATATCCCATATGTGGGGGGGAACCACTATTTTGACGCATGGCAGAGATCGGAAGGGAAGGAGCACCGTTTTTAAATGCAGACTTTGATGGAATGGTCTGCGGGTGTCATGTCGCGCTTGGAGAGCCCCTGATGTGCCTAAACAGTAGAAACCCCCCACAAATAACCCCATTTTGCAAACTAGACCCCCCAGGAACTTATCTAGATGTGTGGTGAGCACTTTGAACCCCCAAGGGCTTCACAGAAGTTTATAACGTAGAGCCGTGAAAATAAAAAAATCATATTTTTTTCCACAAAAATGACCTTTTTGCCCCCAAATTTTTATTTTTCTAAGGGTAACAGGAGAAATAGGACCCCAAAAGCTATTGTGCATTTTGTACTGAGTACGCTGATACCCATATGTGGGGGGGAACCACTGTGATCGCCTTACTGCAATCTTTAGGAGGCAGAATGAACAAATCCACAAAAGGTGAAGAATTGGTTTTCTTTTTTACGCCGTTCCTCGTGCGGTATTAGTGATTAGGCGACTTTATTCCTCGGATCGGTGCGATTACAGCGATACCAGATTTACATCCTTTTTTCATGTTTAGCTTCTGTCACACTCTAAAAGATGCTTTTTTTTGGAATAATTTTTTGTAAGAAATTTTTGCATCGCCGTATTTTGAGAGCTATAATTTTTCCATATTTCGGCCGACAGAGTTATCTGTGGGCTTATTTTTTGCGGGACGAGCTGACGTTTTTATTGGTACTATATTCGGGCACATAACGTTTTTTGATCGTTTCCTATTCCGATTTTTGTGGAAGCAGAATGAACAAAAACCAGCAATTCAGGAATTGTTTTTTTTTTTTTTTTTTCCTCCGTTCCGCGTGTGGTAAAATTGATAAAGCAGCTTTATTCTTCGGGTCACTACGATTACAGCGATACCTCATTTATATTTTTTTTTTATGTTTTGGCGTTTTTTACACAATAAAAAATTTTATAGAAAAAATAATTATTTTTGCATCAGTTTATTTCGCGAGCTATAACTTTTTTATTTTTTCGCTGATGATGCTGTATAGCGGCTTGTTTTTTGCGGGACAAGATGACGTTTTCAGCGGTACCATGATTATTTATATCTGACTTTTTGATCGCGTGTTATTGCACTTTTTCCAAGCGGTATAATGATACCGCTTGGAAAAAGTATAATTTACTACTTTTTTGTGTTTTTTTTTTACGGCTTTCACTGAAGGGGTTAACTAGGGTTACGCTTTTATAGATGGGATTTTTACGGACGTGGCGATACCTAACATGTGTATTTTTTTTGTTTTTTATTTTTTTTATTACATAAAAATGTGTATTTTTTAGGGGATTTTTTTAAAATTATTTTTTAATATTTTTTTTACAATTTTTTTAAAAAAATGATTTTTTTTAACTTGTCCCTTTATGGGACTTTCACTTTTTTTTACTTTTTATTGCAGTTACAATGCATTGCAATGCTCTGGCATTGCAATGCATTGTACCTATGGGGAAAGCTGCTGTGAGCATGATCACAGCAGCTTCCCATAGGTAGATGACCCGGAGGTTGTCATGACAACCCCCGGGTCATCAAGGCAGAGATCGGCCCCTGCAAATACATTGCAGGGCGCCGATCTGAGGCAGAGGGAGCTCCCGACCCTCTGCCTCCCCCCTGAGCTCTGCGATCCCGCTGGATCGCAGCAGTCAGGGGGTTAACAGCCAGGGGCGGTGGGGGCTCCGCTCCTGGCTGTCAGTGCAGGAAGCCTGGCCACTGCAGCGCCGGCTCCTGCACTGATCGCGCTGGAGAAGCTGAAATTTCAGCTTCTCCTGCGCGAACGCTGCTGTGTTTGGTCAGTCAGATTGACTGACCAATCACAGCGCTGTGGGTGCGGGGACCGACGGCAAAGGTCCCCGCACCGCTTGCCGTGCCTGTCAGCTGTCTATGACAGCTGTCGGCACTGATCTACCACTGCGTGTTTACACGGTGCCGGAACTGACACCCGGCCATGACGGACTGTGCACGTCATTGGACATTAAGGGGTTAATTTGCGTACATGTATGTGTGTGCAGTGTGTATATGTGGAGCCCAGCTGCGCTCGGTTTCACATATCCTGGAAGGGTGCATGAAGGATTCGTCCACTAGAGGTCTCACCACATACACACACCTTCACCCTTCCTCAGTCCACCAGGGGAGCCCTGATAGGGATATAAAAGAGGGTGAAGGCAGGAAGTCAGTCTGTCTGCAGGGCAGAGTGAAGTGAAGAATGCAGAGCAGTCTAAGTCAGTCTGCAGAGCAGAGTGAGTCTAGCAGATCAGGCTAGAGAGCTAGGAGCGTGCCGACGCTCTAGAGAGCGGCAGAAGAGGCAGCCCACCAACTGCCAGTGTGTATATATTCAAAGAACGGATTGGAAGCATAAGGCTAAATAACAAGTACTTTATTAGAAAAATATAAAAAATCACTAACAGTTTAAAAAGATGTGGGTCCTATGTTTTCCCACAGGTCTAATATGCAACTAACATTAAATTGTAATATGCTAGAGCTGCTAAATGCTATATAACATGTATGTAACAAAATAAATAGACATTGGCAGCGCAATATCCTAGAATAGTATCTTTACACAAAGTTGAAGGCATATAATAATATCAAAAAGACAATAATATCAGAATGCTATATATTCAACATGTGTTTAACAGATGATCATATGGCTACTTTTAATATATCTTCTATGGCTATAATATACTGATTGCATTAAAGAGACAAGACATAATGCGCTGACATAATAATAAATGTTACCATGACACTATGCTAGAATGTAGCCATAGTATAGGGATATATAATGATATGCCACAGTGAATGATATCAAAAAGAAAATAATAGCAAAATGCTATATAATCAACATGTGGTTAACAGATGACCACCTGGATAACTTAGATATGTCTCCTATGGCTATAATATACCCATTACATTAAAGGCTAAAGATGTAATCAAGAAATAGTAGTATACACGACCTGTGGGAGTGACGGAGATGCCCCGACGCGCGTTTCGCGTTTAGCTTCGTCCTGGGGGATATGTTCTAGTGGTGTGGGGTAAATGTACCCATATATATACCTCCAACCAAAATGATTACCTTGAAATAAGCTGCACATGGGTAATGGGCTTCCCTCCAGCGTGTGACGCCGTCAAAGCGCGCATCCGCTGGCCGTGCGGTCACCTCCCCCTCCGAAACGTCAGAGGGGGAGAGACCGCACGGCCGGCGGATGCGCGCTTTGACGGCGTCACACGCTGGAAGGAAGCCCGTTACCCATGTGCAGCTTATTTCAAGGTAATCATTTTGGTTGGAGGTATATATATGGGTACATTTACCCCACACCACTAGAACATATCCCCCAGGACGAAGCTAAACGCGAAACGCGCGTCGGGGCATCTCCGTCACTCCCACAGGTCGTGTATACTACTATTTCTTGATTACATCTTTAGCCTTTAATGTAATGGGTATATTATAGCCATAGGAGACATATCTAAGTTATCCAGGTGGTCATCTGTTAACCACATGTTGATTATATAGCATTTTGCTATTATTTTCTTTTGATATCATTCACTGTGGCATATCATTATATATCCCTATACTATGGCTACATTCTAGCACAGTGTCATGGTAACATTTATTATTATGTCAGCGCATTATGTCTTGTCTCTTTAATGCAATCGGTATATTATAGCCATAGCAGATATATTAAAAGTAGCCATATGATCATCTGTTAAACACATGTTGAATATATAGCATTCTGATATTATTGTCTTTTTGATATTATTATATGCCTTCAACTTTGTGTAAAGATACTATTCTAGGATATTGCGCTGCCAATGTCTATTTATTTTGTTACATACATGTTATATAGCATTTAGCAGCTCTAGCATATTACAATGTAATGTTAGTTGCATATTAGACCTGTGGGAAAACATAGGACCCACATCTTTTTAAACTGTTAGTGATTTTTTATACTTTTCTAATAAAGTACTTGTTATTTAGCCTTATGCTTCCAATCCGTTCTTTGAATACATTAATTCATGGGAAGTGGCATTTCCCTAGGCTCAAATCCTTAGGATATTTTGCCAGTGTGTATAGCCTAGTGAGGGCCAGAGTAGGCCGAAGGCAAGAGGAGAGAGTAGTAAAGGGGCAGAAGAGCCTTATCAACTCACCCCAGCAAGTATATACCGGACGCCGGGTCCGAGCCTACAGGGATCTCCATGACCCAGTAGGAGACAACCGGAATTCTGAGGACTACAGGTCTCAGGAGCACCACAGAGCCGATACGTAACAGAGCCAGGGGACATGGAGTTCCAGCAAGCAGGAGAGTGTACTCCAAGAGAAGGCCCTACCACAAGGTCAGCCGGGTGCAGGATAGAGACAAACTCAGGCCTAGCTATAGGCAGGTCGGAAACTGATTACAGAGAGGCAAGAAACAGGAGGCCCTACACCTGCTCACTGGGAAGAATCCGGACGTGCGCTCTTCACCCTACAGTGCCCCGGGATGTTCCTGCACTAACTCCAGTAAAGGTACTGAAGTGACTTGTGTGTGTTCCACTTTATTGTTCCTATTCTGCCGGATCCCCTCCGTCCTGCATCCCTACCCATACGCTGCCCTGACGGCCCACCTGTGGGGAGCGATACCACCTAAGCTGCCATAACATCGGCCTCAGTGGACTGCTGCAGCGCTGGTGAACCTCACCAGACACCAGAGGTGGCGTCACGATCCAATTGACATTATCCCTTGTAAATACAACCCCCCTTTTTGGTGAGTCCCAGGGCCACGGACCGAGCTGCAGCTACCGTGACATCCCCCATAGCAAACGACGGGCTCGGTGCCGGGGACCCCACGGCCCTGGCGGGCGACTCATATACGTGTGTACATGTACAGTGGAGGAAATTTGATCCCTTGCTGATTTTCTACGTTTCCCCCTGACACAGACATGAACAGTCTATAATTTTCAGGGTCGGTTTAATTGTAACATTGAGAGATAGAATATCACAAATAAAATCCAGAAAATCACATTGAATAAATGATATAACTGTCTTTGCGTTTTGCAGAGGTCGCAGTGGTTGGTGCTCGTGACCTTCCCGGCTGTGATATCAGGGATTTGTGGGATTAGAAAAGTCCTGAACTTTTTTGAATTCACCAAATGGCTGTAATGAAGTAAAGAGTGAAAGTTGTAAAGGGGTCTGAATCCTTTCTGAATCCACTGTGTTGTGTTTTGCAATGCGATTTTAAGATGAGCTTTTATATAGAGAGAGCGGCTGTATGTAAAAATTCATGTTAAAATCACATCACATACAGATGTCACACTGCTACTAGATGCGAGGAAACCGCATCCCCGCATTGCAGATGGATTACACAGGGATCACTGCTCGGGGAACATTTGTGCGATTCTCGGTTGTCAAAATCGGACTCCAGCCTTAGGGAGAGCAGCTCGTCGGTACATGACTAAGGTCGGGGTCACACACAACGATAAAAAATCGGACCGTATTATACGGCCGTAATACGCAGAAAAGTCCCCAGAACATTGATCCGTCTGTCATCCGTGTGCAATGCGAGGATGCGATTTCCTCGCATCCAAATATCCGTGTGTCATCCGTATGGTGAGATTTTCTCGCCGGCTTGCAAAACCGACATATAATGGGAAATTACTAAAACCCTATGTTTGTCTATAGCTATGCCTATGGTAGATTTTATCCATATCTGAAGTTCTGTGTTCCTAAACTGATGTTTTCAGAGGAGAGTGAGATAAGGCTAGAAGCTAATGTTAACCCCTTAACGACCGCCGATACGCCTTTTAACGGCGGTCATTAAGGGTACTTAAACCACATCGCCGTTAATTAACGGCGCTGTGGAAAAAGTGAATAGCGCCCCCCAGAGGCGCATTTTTTCCGGGGTCTCGGCTACCGGGGGTAGCCGAGACCCCAGAGAACATGAATCGGGTCGGTTTTTACCGACCCGATGTTGTGGTCGCCGTTATTAACCCTATAACGGCGACCGCAACAAAAAAAAAAAATCTGATGTGCCATTTAATTTCTCTGTCCCCTGATGTCATCGGACATCAGAAGACAGAGAAAAAGGGTCCCCGGGACCCCCATCGTGTCCCCCAATGTTCCCGTTGTGGCCTGCGGGCCCACCTTCCTCCTCCGGTGGGCGCCGCCATCTTGAATGGCGGGCGCATGCTCAGTGCGCCCGCCGCGTTCTGCCGGGGGGTGGGCAATTTTCTCTGGGGTCTCGGCTGCCGAGGGTAGCCGAGACCCCAGAGAACATGATCGGGGTCGTAGTTACCGACCCCGGTGTCGCGATCGCCATTATACTATGTATAATGGCGACCGCAAAAAAAAAAAAAAAAGATTTCTCTCCCCTCTGATGTGATCGCACATCAGAGGGGAGAAAATGAGGGTCCCCCGGTCCCCCGATCGCCCCCCCCCATACTTACCGGTGTCCTCCGTCCTCCTCAAGGCCCCAGGAAACCGGCGTCTTCTTCCTGCAAAAAAAAAAATGGCGGGCGCATGCGCAGTGCACCCGCCGATCTGCTTGGCGGCAGATTCAAAAAAAGTTTCATTCATTCTCCAGAAAGTGCATTTTGATCACTGTGATAAACTATCACAGTGATCAAAATAAAAAAAAACAGTACATAACCCCCCCATTTATCACCCCCTTAGTTAGGGACATATAATAAAAAATAGAAATTATATTTATTTTCATTTTTCTGTTAGGATTAGGGTTATAATTAGGGTTAGGGTTATAATTAGGGTTAGGGTTATAATTAGGGTTAGGGTTCGCATTAGGGTTAGGGTTATAATTAGGGTTAGGGTTATAATTAGGGTTAGGGTTCGCATTAGGGTTAGGGTTATAATTAGGGTTAGGGTTCGCATTAGGGTTAGGGTTATAATTAGGGTTAGGGTTATAATTAGGGTTAGGGTTCGCATTAGGGTTAGGGTTATAATTAGGGTTAGGGTTATAATTAGGGTTAGGGTTCGCATTAGGGTTAGGGTTATAATTAGGGTTAGGGTTAGCATTAGGGTTAGGGTTATAATTAGGGTTAGGGTTAGGCTGGGTTCATACTGCGTTATGGCAGTCCATTAGACGGACTGCGTTACACCGCAGTATAACGCGGTGTAACGCAGTCCGTTAACGCTGCCATTCACCCCCATTTGAGGGCGCATTGCGACGAATGCCGTAAAGCGGCATGCGTTCGCGACGTGCCATCATTCAGTGACGGAGCCTCGGACGCGGGCTGCAGCATCTGGGCTCCGTCACCGCTAGCGCAGATGAATCATCTGCTGATTCCTCTGCGCTAGCGGGTATAGCATAACGCGATCGCGTTATGCTATACCGTTACCAGCCCGTCAACGCTATATGTTGAACGGGCTGGTAAAACGCAAAATTAACCCAGCCTTAGGGTTAGGGTTATAATTAGGGTTAGGGTTACAATTAGGGTTAGGGTTACAATTAGGGTTGGAATTAGGGTTGGGAATAGGGTTAGGATTACGGTTAGGGTTGGGATTAGGGGTGTGTTGGGGTTAGGGTTGGAGCTAGAATTGAGGGGTTTCCACTATTTAGGCACATCAGGGGGTCTCCAAACATGACGTGGCGTTCAAAAAGTCAGATGGCGCTCCCTCCCTTCCGAGCCCTGCCGTGCGCCCAAACAGTGGTTTACCCCAACATATGGGGTATCAGCGCACTCAGGACAAATTGCCCACCAATTTTGGGGTTCTAATTTCTCTTGTTACCCTTGGGAAAATAAAAAATAGCTGGCTAAAAAAATAATTTTTGAGGAAAAAAATTTTTTTTATTTTCACGGCCCTGCGTTTATAAATTTCTGTGAAGCACTTTGGGGTTCAAAGTGCTCACCACACATCTAGATAAGTTCCTTAGGGAGTCTAGTTTCCAAAATGGGGTCACTTGTGGGGGTATTTCACTGTTTAGGCTCATCTGGGGCACTGCAAACGGAACATGATCCCCATCAACGTCTGCATTCCAAAACGTTATTACTTCCTTTCCAAGCCCTGCTGTGCGCCAAAACAGTTCCCCCCCCACATATTTGGTATCAGCGTACTCAGGACAAATTGGACAACAGCTTTTGTGGTCTAATTTCTCCTGTTACCCTTGGGAAAATAAAAAATTGGGGAGTAAACGATCAGGTTTGTGGAAAAAATATGATTTTTTATTTTCACGCCCGGGCGTTATAAACTTCTGTGAAGCACTTGGGGTTCAAAGTGCTCACCACACATCTAGATAAGTTCCTTAGGGGGTCTAGTTTCCAAAATGGGGTCACTTGTTGGGGGTTTCCACTGTTTAGGCACATCAGGGTCTCTCTAAACGCGACATGGCATCCAGCCAATTCTGCGTTGAAAAAGTCAAACAGCGCTCCTTCCCTTGCGACCTCTGCCGTGCGCCCAAAAAGTGGTTTACCCCCACATATGGGGTATCAGCATGCTCAGGACAAATTGCACAAAAACTTTTGCGGTCTTATTACCCTTGGGAAATTAAAAATTGGGGTGAAAAGATCATTTTTGTGGAAAAAAAAATATTTTTTTTTCACGGCTCTACGTTATAAACTTGTGTGAAGCACTTGGAGGTTCAAAGTGCTCACCACACATCTAGATAAGTTTCTTAAGGGTCTTGTTTCCAAAATGGGGTCACTTGTGGGGTGTTTCCACTGTTTAGACACATCAGGGGCTATCTAAACGCGACATGGCATTCAGCCAATTCTGCGTTGAAAAAGTCAAATGGTGCTCCTTCCCTTGCGACCTCTGCCGTGCGCCCAAAAAGTGGTTTACCCCCACATATGGGGTATCGGCGTATTCAGAAGAAATTGCACAACAAATTTGGTGGTTCATATTTTCTTTTAACACTTGTGAAAATAAAAAAACTTGGTTCCGAAGTAAAGCTTTTGCAAAAAAAGTTAAATGTCAATTTTTTCCTTCCACATTGCTTCAGTTCCTGTGAAGCACGTAAAGGGTTAATAAACTTCTTGAATGTGGTTTTGAGCACCTTGAGGGGTGCAGTTTTTAGAATGGTGTCACTTTTGGGTATTTTCTATCATATAGACCCCTCAAAGTGACTTCAAATGTGAAGTGGTCCCTAAAAAAAAATGGTGCTGTAAAAATGAGAAATCGCTGGTCAACTTTTAACCCTTATAACTTCGTAACAAAAGAAAATTTTGTTCCCAAAATTGTGCTGATGTAAAGTAGACATGTTGGAAATGTTATTTATTAAGAAATTTGTGTGACATATCTCTCTGATTTTAGGGCATAAAAATTTAAAATTTGAAAATTGCTAAATTTTCAAAATTTTTTGCCATATTTCCGTTTTTTTCATAAATAAACACAAGTCATATCAAAGAAATTTTACCACTAACGTGAAGTACAATATGTTCACGAAAAAACAGTCTCAGAATCAGCGGGATTCGTTAAAGCGTTCCAGAGTTATAACCTCATAAAGTGACAGTGGTCAGAATTGTAAAAATTGGCCCGGTCATTAAGCTGCAAAATGGCTCTGTCACTAAGGGGTTAATACTGTCTACCTTCAGTTAGTTTATAAACCCTCCTCTCACACATCCAGTACCCGAGCAACCACAGAATGAAGATTAAGTAGACATGCTAGCTGGGGCATATCCTATCATCACTTTGGCTAGTATTACGAATAACAGTTTTAAGCTCCGGTTTTTCTATTGGAATAAGTTCAGATTACTACAACAAGGTTATCTTCCCAGTTTCATGAAGACTTTTTAGGGATTCAGTCTTTGTGCCGCCATATTGTGTCCATACCTATACCTAGTGTGTTATCATGGTTGGAAGCAGAATAACGGTTTTAGGGAATCAGTCTTTATGTGAATTGTAAAGTTGCTATATAGGAATGTATGGGTGTTCACCTTTCTTCCTAAAATAATCTCTGCGGATGGTAACCAGATCTTCCATCTGACTATAGCACAGTAAATGTGATCTGTCCTCGATCCAGCTTGCCATATAAAAAATGGCTCCATACAATGTAGCTGCCCCTGCTGAAGTCAAGTTTTCACTTCCAGGATGGATGATAATTCTTCGTTTTGGGTTTGTTGTGGATAAAACTTGGAGTAGTGTACTGGTAGCTGCAAACGTTGGACCTCTGCGCAGTCTGTCAAATTTTCTTCACGCCACCGGTAGGAAAGTGCTTTAAGCCGGCATGGTTGTTGACCTTACCATACTCACCCTACTGTCTTATACGTTGTCTATTACTATTTACAGTTAAAATGTAGGAATATACAGTAGCATAACTGTTATCTAAAGTGCCAGTCAGTGATTCTGTCATAGGAAATTAAATTAGTCTGACATGACTTATTAGTTACAAACCCATGCTGACTCTGGTTAATCACTTCATTCTTGTTCAGGTATTTACATACATGTTGTTTAATAATTTGTTCAAAGATCTTTCCTGGTATAGATGTCAGACTCACCGGCCTGCAGTTCCCTGGGTCCAACTTCTTCCCCTTTTTGAAGATAGGAACAACATTTGCTCTTCTCCAGTCTTCTGGGACTTCTCCTGTTCTCCAAGAATTTTCAAAGATTATGGAGAGTGGTCCAAAAATTTCTTCTGCTATCTCCTTCAGTACCCTGGGGTGTAATTCATTCTGGTCCTGGAGACTTGAATTCATTTAGGTTAGCTAAGTGTTTCCTCACTGTCTTTCTGTTTATAGATATCCTGGATTCTTCTATTCCTTTAATAGGACAGTGAAGATCAGTTGATGCTACATTTCCTTTCTGAGGAAAACAGATGCAAAATAGAATTTAAAAGTTTCAGCCTTCTCAACATCCTGACTTACCATTTCATCATTTTCATCCTGTAAAAATCCTATAGCATTTTTGACTTTTCTTTTACTTTTGACGTATCCCCAAAATCCTTTTTTATTGCTTTTGACATCTCTTGCAAGCCTTAATTCATTGTCAGCTTTAGATAATCTGATTTGTGCCCTGCAGATTCTGCAGACGGCATTATATTCTTCTTTAGATATGTCTCCCTCTTTCCATTTGATAAACATTTCTTTCTTTCCTTTTTTAGCATGTGTTTAAGTTCGTTGTTCATCCATCCTGGGATTCCTTAAATGCTTCCCATTCTTCCCTCTTTCAGAATTGTTAATGATTGTGCTTTGAGAATCTCATTTTTCAAAAATTTCCCATCCTTCCTGGAAAAATAATTTAGGGCATGAGAGTCCTCAGTGGTTGATACCTTTAATGGCTAATCTGAAAAGATGGTAACATGTACCCCATCCTTCCTGGACATTTTTGTCCTTAAGGATATCATCTAGTTCAACCCATATCCTATCCTAACCTGCCCTAACATGTTGATCCAGAGGAAGGCAAAAAAAAAAACCCAAGTGGCAAACAGTAAGCTTCACATTGGGAAAAAATATTCCTTCCCGACTCCACATACGGCAATCAGACTAGCTCCCTGGATTAACGCATGTATCTAGGAAACTAGTGATATAGCCTGTAATATTATACTTTTCATCCAGTCCCTTCTTACATGTTAGTAAGGAATCACTCATTACAACATTAGACGGCAGAGAGTTCCATAGTCTCACTGCTCTTACAGTAAAGAATCTGCTCTGTGATTATGGCTAAACCTTCTTTCCTCCAGACGTAGAGGATGCCCCCTCGTCCCCGTCACAGGTCTAAGAGTAAAAAGATCATTAAAAGGTCTTTGTACTGTCCCCTCATATATTTGTACATTGTAATAAGATCACCCTAAGCCTTTCGTTTTTTCCAAACTAAAATAACCCCAAGTGTAATAACCTGTCTTGGTATTGCAGACCCCCAGTTCTCTAATAACCTTGATCGCTCATTCTCTGCACCCGCTCCAGTCATGCTATGTCTTTCTTATACACCGGAGACCAGAACTGCACACAGTATTCAAGTTGTGGTCGCACAGTGACTTGTATAGAGGTAAAATTTGTTCTCCTCATGAGCATCTTGCCTCGTCTAATGCTCCCATT
>JARQOD010002187.1:0-81857 GCA_033576555.1 Oophaga sylvatica
GAAAAAGTCTTTTTAGAACCCCAGGTCACGCACGATACGGCACTCCAACTGCTGGCAATGCACAGGGCTTGTCCATGGTCAGCCAGTTCTCAGTCCAATTTCAACTTTGGCCTCTGAATTAGAGTGGCCAGATAAAGTTCTTATTCCAGTGTTCTGGAGAGGACTGGCAGACCATGTAAAGGACGCTTTGGCTACAGGGAGGTCCTGCCACACTGGAGAAACTCATTTCTAAATATCTACCCCATCGACCTTTGTTTTTCATGAGCGGAGTTAGAGCGACCCAGTGTAGCAGAGGTTTCGACTGCACCCACCTTTGCAAACCTCTTGAATTCCCGTTCGGGCGTCGACCTCCCCAGAGACCGTGGAGACAACTCAGTGGGATCTAAGTCTCGACCACTTAAGTATCCGTGGTCTGTAGAGTGTGTCAGCAGCCAGGACATTATGCCAACGATGTCCCCAGCGAATGAGTAAACGGTCATGTTCCATGACATGGTGCAGGGTCATTAGACACGAGGGATTTTGCTCTGAAAGTGCTCCTTAAGGGTTAAGCTCTCTAGGTTCATCCACTTTTCCCCCGCCAAGCTTTGTTTGGACTCTGGGCAGAGGGAATTTTTATGTCCTCCTCCTTTGCCTCTCGCCATTCCATTCCGCTGGTGACGTTTCGCCGAGCCAATATCGGTGAGAGTATTGAATGGGGAGCAATCCTGCCCTCACAAATCACCCACCAGACTGTTCTCTACTCTGTCTATGTTCCTTCACATCAGGAGAATATATCCCTTTTTGTTCTTCCTGAGGAATAGATGAGGTTTTGTTGGTTACCCTGGCTTTGCCACCACTCTCCCCATATTGAGTGGTCCTCTGGGAGAATATGGGTTGGGTGCTCATTGCAAAGCAGATGTCTCAGAGAGACGTTCAGGTTTCCACCACGGAGATACCCATAGACCTTGCTTCTCTCCCCAAGGTTTATCGGTCGACGCGGACGTATTCTCCAAAAAGGCAGCGGAGACTCTTCCTCCTCATCGCCCCTATGACTGTCCTATAGACCTCTTACCTGGGAACGGAGCCTCGGGGAAGAGTGTATCCTCTCTCTCTTCCTGAGATGGAGGCCATTGTCACAATACATCCAGGAAAATCTGGCAAGAGGGTTATTAGGAAGTCAGTGTCACCAGCAGGGGCAGGATTTTTCTTCAGCAGAAGAAGAATGGAGAATTACGACCGTGTATAGACTTTAGGGGTCTTAACGCCATTACCGTTAAGAACAAATATCCTTTGCCCCTAATATATGAGCTCTTTGATAGGCTCCGGGAGCAAGGGTATTACTAAGCTGATCTTCGTGGTGCCTATAAACCTGATCCGCATCCGTGAGGGGACGAATTGAAGACGGCGTTCAATACCAGAGATGGACATTACGAATACCTGTGATGCCTTCGGGCTCTGTAATGCTCCAGCCGTCTTCCAAGATTTGTAAATGACATCTTCCGGACATGCTTGCCACTTCTGTGGTTAGTCTATCTGGATGACATTCTCATCTTTTCTCCAGATATGGACACCCACCGGAGAGATGTTGAAGGGTCTTCGACTCTTGCGGGCAAATTCCTTATTGCGAAGTTGTGGGAAGTGTGTGTTTGAGCAGGAGTCTCTGCCATTCCTGGGCTATATCATCTCCACTCAGGAATTGGCTATGGATCCTGCCAAACTACAGGCTAAATGGATTGGCAAGAACCCCACTCTCTTAAAGCGGTGCAGCGCTTTATGGGGTTCATTAATTACTATCGCCAATTCATTCTCCACTTCTCTACTTTGGTTGCTCCCTTGGTGCCCTCACCAAGAAGGGAGCCAATCCCAAATTGTGATCAGAGGAGGTCTCCAAGGCCTTTACTTCAATCAAGTCCCATTTTGCTAGCGCTCCTATCCTACATCGTCCCGAGGTTGATAATCTTTTATATTGGAGGTAGATGTCTCGTCCTGGTGCTGGAGCAGTCTTTTTCAAAAGGATGGCTCAAGGTCGTAAACATCCTTGCTTTCTTCTCCAAGACCTTCACACCAGCGGAGAGGAATTATTCCATTGGGAAGGGAGTTGCTAGCCATGAAATTGGCCTTTTCCGAGTAGAGACATCTCCTGGAGGGGGGCTTGCTTTCCCTTTCAAGTGTTCACTGACCACAAAAAATTTGGTCTATTTACAGACCGCCCAGCGGCTAAATTCCCGTCAGGCGAGATGTTCCCTGTTCTTCTTCCCGGTTCCATTTCACCCTCCATTTTCTTCTCCGGGAGAAGAACTTCGTGCCGATGCTCTGTCTCGCTCCGTGTGTCCTCTGAGGATGTGGAGGAGGAGCCTTGGCTGATTGTCCCCACAGAGAGCCTAAGAACTGTGGCCGCGGTTTCGTTTGAGTCTGTGCCTCGGGCAAGACTTTTGTGTACTGGAGATCAGGGTCACATGCTCGATTACAGCAGCGACTCCCATTGGTCCGCCAGGAAGGTCCTGAAACTACATGTGTTCTGGATGGTTTCGCATTGGTACTTTTTGGTAGGTCCGCAGTTGCTATTAATAAAAGAGTGGCATGGCTGGGCCGCCATGCACTAGTATCAAATCCGTTACGTGCATTGCGCCAGTGTGGTCATGTAGCATGTGGTTAGGTCTGGCTGAAATAAGCCCCTAGAATACCGGCACCTCTGGTGAGGAGATTGTATGCACGTGTTCAGGGCTTGGCTGAAAACGCCATTAAATACGCTACTCCGGTGAGGAGATTATTGCTTTGTGTTCTGACTGCATGATCACGACTGCTGTTGTGAATGGGTTTGAGATGAGTTCCTGAGCAGAGGCTCCCTCTGGTGGTATACTAGCGGTACTGGACTGTCCAGTGAAGATTGTGAGGATTGGGAATCAGGTGTTACTGACTGTCTTATATAAGGGAGTCGCCTTCCCATCAGGGTTTGCCGGTGATCAATTGTTCTGGTCTCAATCCTTGATTCCTGATTCCTTTGTTACCTGCTGTGTCGTGTCTGCATCTCCTGCTTACAGATAAGACATTTCCTTCTTTTTGTTTTTGTGCTTTATTTTTGCATTTTGTCCTGCACTTGTGGGGGCCTTCTGGGTCCCCTCCGGGGGCTTTTGCCCCTCAGTTTAGTTCAGCCACTGATGTTTGTACATTGCTTTTTCCAGTTTTTTCGGTGGCTGCTGTTTTGATTTTGTTACACCAGAGAACTAATTTAGGTGGTAGAGGTCTTTTGTGATCTCAGGTGTTTTTGAAATTAGTAGAGTTGGTGCTTTCAGGACCAACGTAGGAACGCTCCACGGCTGCCTCTAGTTGTGGTGGTTAGTCAGGGTACTGCAATCTCATAGATTCCAACTGCTCTGGTGTATTGCCCTTTTTACCTGCACTTTTTCAGCTACCGTAACATAACAGTATCACCGCCAAAAATTTAAAGTTGTATGGTACTCACAGAAGGAAAAATATTGTGAAAAAAAAAAAAAAAAAGGTTGTCAGATTGTCAGAGATTTTTTCTGTTTGTTGCATTTTTTTTTTTTTCCCTCTGTATCTCTGGTGCTGGGGAGTATTTTTTCTCTCAATGGAGTTTGCACAGTTGTCTGGCCGTGGATCGCTTGCCACTGAGGTTCAGAGTATTGTGCCTATCTGCTAGTTGCCTGTTGTGGAACCTAGGATTCCCATGCCAGATTTGTTTTTAGGGGATCGAGCTAAATTCAGAATTTCAAAAATAACTGTAAATTATTTTTTGCCTTGAAATCTAAGTCCTCGTGAACGCAGCACAGCAGGTTCAAATTGTCATCTCTCTCCTGCAAGGCGATCCTCAGGATTGGGCTTTTTCCCTGACACCTGGGGATCCTGTCTTGAGTGATGTTGATGCATTTTTTCAGGCTTTGGGGTTATTGTATGATGAGCCTAATGTCACTGATCAAGCTGAAAAAGCCTTGTTGGCATTGGGTCAGGGCTTGATGACGCTGAGTTGTACTGTCAGAGATTCCGCAGGTGGGCAGTCCTGACCAAATGGAATGACGACGCTTTGGCAGCCCTTTTTCAGAAGGGTCTGTCAGATAATGTAAAGGATGTAATGGTGGGATTCCCTGTCCCCTCTGGTCTCAATGATCTATGTCATTAGCAATTCAAATTGACAGACGTTTGCGTGAGCAGAGAAGTATGCGTGGAATAGTGTTGCCTTGTGAACCTGCTTCTGAATCCATGCAGTGTGATAGAGTGGTTTCTGGGGCACAGCGTCATGAGTTTCGGAAGCGCAATGGGTTATGTTTCTACTGTGGTGATGCCTCTCATGCTATTTCAGTCTGCCCTAAGCGGGGAAGACGTTTTGCACGTTCAGTTGTCTTGGGTAGTGTTCAGACTAAGTTTTTATTAACTGTTACTCTGATATGCTCTCTGTCCTCATTTTCTGCTCAGGCTTTCGTTGATTCGGGAGCAGCTATTAACCTGATGGATTTTGATTTTGCTAAACGTTGCGGGTTTCCCTTGATACCCCTACAGAAGTCTATTCCCCTACTGGGGATCGATTCTACCCCTTTGGCTGAGAATAAACCTCAGTTCTCTACTCAGTGATAATGAGGGTGGAACCTGATCATCAGGAGAGCTGCAAATTTTTGGTTCTGTATAAATCTGCATGACATTATCGTACTGGGTTTCCCATGGTTACAATCTCATAATCCTGTTTTGGATTGGAAATCCGTGTCTGTAACCAGTTGGGGTTGCCAATGTGTTAATACCAACACTCCTGTTTTTTCTGCCTCCCCCCAGGCTCAGGATGTTCCTGACTTTTTGATTGATTTTTCTGATGTGTTTAGCGAACGTAAATCTGCATCCTTGCCTCCCCATAGGAGCTATGACTGTGCTATTGAATTAGTGCCTGGTAGTAAATTCCCTAAAGGTTGCCTTTTTAACTTGTCTGTACCTGAACATGACGCTATGCGGTCTTATATCAAGGAGTCATTGGAGAAGGGTCATATCAGACCATCTTCTTCACCCTTAGGTGCCGGTTTTTTCTTTGTGGCCAAAAAGGATGGTTCATTGAGGCCGTGTATTGATTATCGTCCTTTGAACAATATTACTGTGAAATATCAATATCCGTTACCCTTGATTTCTGACCTGTTTTCCAGGGTTAAAAATGCTACTTGGTTTACCAAGCTTGACCTCAGGGGGCATATAACCTTATTCGCATTAAGCACGGGGATGAATGGAATACGGCATTCAATACTCCTGAAGGGCATTTTGAGAACCTTGTGATGCCCTTTGGGCTCACTAATGCTCCTTCTGTCTTCCAGTCCTTCATGAATGACATTTTCAGGGATTTTGTGGATAAATTTCTGATTATTTGGATGATATATTGATTTTTTCCAATGACTGGGACTCTCATGTGAAACATGTTCGAACTGTATTCCAGATTTTGAGAGAGAATGCTCTGTATGTGAAGGGGTCAAAGTGTCTTTTTGGCGTACAGAGGATCTCATTTCTGGGGTTCATTTTTTCCCCATCTGTTATTGAAATGGACCCGGTCAAGGTTCAGGCCATCTGTGATTGGGTCCAACCTACCTCATTAAAGGCTCTTCAAAGATTCTTGGGTTTTGCCAATTTTTATCGTAAATTTATTGGTAATTTCTGGTTATTGTTAAACCATTGACTGATTTGACCAGAAAGGGTTCTGATGTGGTGAATTGGCCTCCTGAGGCAGTCTCTGCATTTCAGGAACTTAAGCAGAGATTCACTTCTGTTCCTGTTCTACGGCAGCCTGATGTTTCTCTGCCATTTCAGGTGGAGGTGATGCCTCTGAAATTGGGGCAGGTGCCGTTTTGTCCAAAGAGATCCTGAGACCTCTAAAAGTAACCCTTGTGCCTTTTTCTCTCGAAAATTTTCTCCTACTAAACGTAATTATGAAGTGGGTAATCGGGAGTTATTGGCCATGAAGTCGGCTTTTGAAGAGTGTAGACATTGGCTGGAGGGAGCCAAACATCAGGTGGTGGTCCTTACGGACCATAAGAATCTGGTTTATCTGGAATCTGCCAAGCGACTTAATCCTAGACAGGCCAGGTGGGCCTTGTTTTTTCACACGTTTTAATTTTGTGGTTTCCTTTCTTCCTGGCACTAAGAATGTTAAGGCGGATGCCCTCTCGAGGAGTTTCCTTGCGGACTCTCTTGAGTTATCTGATCCTTCTGTTATTTTGAAAGAGGGTGTAGTTCTTTCCGCCATCTCACCCAATTTGAGACTTGCTCTGGAGGGATGTCAGGAGGATAAGCCCGAGCGCTGCCGGTTGGAAAATTGTTTGTCCCGGACCAGTGGAAAAAGAGTGTGATGTCTGAGATTCATTGTTCCGCGTTGGCTGGTCATCCCGGAATTTTTGGTACCAGAGACTTGGTTAGTCGGTCCTTTTGGTGGCCTACCTTGTCTCGTGATGTCAGGAAATTTGTGCAGTCCTGCGGGACTTGCTCTCACTCCAAGCCTTGCTCTCGCTCTAGTGGTTTGTTGATGCCATTGCCTGTGCCCAAGAGACCATGGACCCATATCTCTATGGATTTCATTTCCGACCTCCCTGTTTCTCAGAGAATGACCGCCATCTGGGTGATTTGTGATAGGTTTTCCAAGATGATACATCTTGTGCCATTACCTAAGTTGCCTTCCTCCTCTGAATTGGTGCCGTTGTTCCTTCAGCACGTGGTTCGTTTACACGGCATTCCTGAGAACATTGTGTCTGACAGAGGAGTCCAGTTTGTTTCCAGATTTTGGAGGACCTTTTGTTCTAAACTTGGTGTTCAATTGTCTTTCTCCTCGGCGTTTCATCCTCAGACCAATGGTCAAACTGAGAGAACAAACCAGACATTGGAGACTTATCTAAGATGCTTTGTGTCTGCTGATCAGGATGACTGGGTCTCTTTTTTGCCTTTGGCTGAGTTTGCTCTTAATAATAGGGCTAGCTCTGCCACTTTGATGTCTCCATTTTTCTGTAATTCTGGGTTTCACCCTCGATTTTTTTCAGGACAGACGGAGGCTTCTGTCTGTCCAGGTGTTGACTCTGTTGTGGAGCGTATGCAACAGATTTGGGACCAGGTAGTGGAGAGGTTGTCCCTCTCTCAGGAGAAGGCCCAGCGGTTTGCTAACCGGCATAGGACTGATGGTCCTCGGTTTAAAGTGGGGGACTTGGTCTGGTTGTCCTCAAAAAATATTCCTATGAGAGTGGCATCTCCTAAATTTAAGCCTAGGTTCATTGGACCTTATAAGATCATGGAGATTCTTAATCCTGTTTCTTTTCGTTTGCTTCTTCCAGGGACATTTAAGATCCATAACATGTTCCACAAGTCCTTGTTGAAGAGGTTTGTTGAGCCAGTGGTTCCTACTGCTGTGCCTCCTGACCATGTTTTGGTTGAGGGCAATCTGGAGTATGTGGTTGAGAAAATATTGGATTCTCGTTTTTCTAGACGGAAACTCCAGTATTTGGTTAAGTGGAGAGGTTATGGTCAGGAAGACAATTCTTGGGTGTTTGCTTCGGACATCCATGCTAGGAGACTCATCCGTGCGTATCATAGAACTCATCCTGACCGACCTGGTTGCTCAAATGAGGGTTCGGTGACCCCTCCTCAAGGGGGGGGTACTGTTGTGAATGGGTTTGAGCTGAGTTCTGAGCAGAGGCTCCCTCTGGTGGTTACTAGCGGTACTGGACTGTCCAGTGAAGATTGTGAGGATTGGGAATCAGGTGTTACTGACTGGTCTTATATAAGGGAGTCGCCTTCCCATCAGGGTTGCCGGTGATCAATTGTTCTGGTCTCAATCCTTGATTCCTGATTCCTTTGTAGCCTGCTGTGTCGTGTCTGCATCTCCTGCTTAGAGATAAGACATTTCCTTCTTTTTGTTTTTGTGCTTTATTTTTGCATTTTGTCCTGCACTTGTGGGGGCCTTCTGGGTCCCCTCCGGGGGCTTTTGCCCTCTCAGTTTAGTTCAGCCACTGATGTTTGTACATTTGCTTTTTCCAGTTTTTTCAGTGGCTGCTGTTTTGATTTTGTTACACCAGAGAACTAATTTAGGTGGTAGAGGTCGTGTGATCTCAGGTGTTTTTGAAATTAGTAGAGTTGGTGCTTTTCATGGTTTTTTGGGATTGCAGTAAGTACCCTTCCTATCCATTTCTATTTAGGTAGTTTGGGCCCCAACGTTTGCTCATACTATTTTCTGTCTGTATCAGTATTTCTTCTTGTCTAACCGCCATTACATGTTTGGGGGCTTTCTGTTATCTTTGGGGATCTGCTCCGGGGCAGATAGCTTTCCTCTTTCTATCTTTAGGTGTAGTTAGTTTCTCAGGCTGTGACGAGGCGTCTAGGACCAACGTAGGAACGCTCCACGGCTGCCTCTAGTTGTGGTGGTTATTCAGGGTACTGCAATCTCATAGATTCCAACTGCTCTGGTGTATTGCCCTTTTTACCTGCACTCCTCAGCTACCGTAACATAACAGACTGCTATCTGCACAGCAGTTAATCGTGTACCTGGACCCAGTAGGGTTACTCAGCGACTTTGTGACGCAACAGGGTTCACTTTAAAACGCTAGTCAGCGCCCTAGTGTTTTACTTTGCGGCTCACTGAAGCTAAGTGAGTTCGCACTTATCGCCATATAGTGCTGTGGCATTCCCGCTAGTGGCTCTGTGGATTAACAGAATTCGCACTAACTGCCACAGCGCGCTACGGCGTTTATGTTAGCGACTCTGCGGGATAACAGAGTTCGCTACTCACGCCATCTTACTAGCAGCAGGCTCTGCCTGCACGGTGGACCCGGGCTGCGAACATACCTCTCCTTAATATCTATTAGGTGCGTTCCGCAGGCCCTTAACAATGTCTTATTGGGGTTCATATGACTTGCTAGCAGGGCAAGCCTTGCAATCAATGCAAAAAAAAAACAGAATGGGAGGACAAAATGAATAATGTGAAGTGGATTTTCCTGCGCCAATCCACTACCTGTGTTCAAAGGCTTATTTGGGTGCATATGACTTGGCAGCAGGGCAGGCCTTGCAGTCAATGAAAAAAAAAACAACAATGGGAGGACAAAATGAATATTATGAAGTGGATTTTCCAGGGCCCAACCAGTATGTGGGTTCAAAGGCTTATTTGGGTGCATATGACATGGTAGCAGGGCAGGCCTTGCAGACAACGTAAAAAAAAACAGAATGGGAGGACAAAATGAATAATGTGAAGTGGATTTTCCTAGGCCCATCCATTAGCTGGGTACAAAGGCTTATTGGGGTGCATATGACTTGGTAGAAGGACAGGCCTTGATGTCAATGCAAAATAAAACCAAATGGGAGAACAAAATGAATGTGAAGTGGATTTTCTTGGGCCCATCCACTACCTGGGTTCAAAGGCGTATTTGGGTGCATATGAATTGGTAGCAGGGCAGGCCTTGCAGTCAATGCAAAAAAAAAAAACAGAATAGGAGGACAAAATGAATAATATTCAGTGGATTTTCCTGGGCCCATGCAGTATGTGGCTTCAAAAGTTTATTGGGTTGCATATGACAAGGTAGCAGAGCAGGCTTAGCAGTCAACGCAAAAAAAAACAGAATGGGAAGACAAAATGAATAATGTGAGGTGGATTTTCCTTGGCCCATCCATTAGCTGGGGTCAAAGGCTTATTAGGGTGCATATGACTTGGTAGCAGGGCCGACCTTGCAATCAATGCAAAAAAAAAAAAGAATGGGAGGACAAAATGAATAATGTGAAGTGGATCTTCCTGCGCCAATCCAGTACCTGTGTTCAAAGGCTTATTTGGGTGCATATGACTTGGCAGCAGGGCAGGCCTTGCAGTCAATGAAAAAAAAAACAACATGGGAGGACAAAATGAATATTATGAAGTGGATTTTCCAGGGCCCAACCAGTATGTGGGTTCAAAGGCTTATTGGGGTGCATATGACATGGTAGCAGGGCAGGCCTTGCAGACAACGTAAAAAAAAAACAGAATGGGAGGACAAAATGAATAATGTGAAGTGGATTTTCCTAGGCTCATCCATTAGCTGGGTACAAAGGCTTATTGGGGTGCATATGACTTGGTAGAAGGACAGGCCTTGCCGTCATTGCAAAATAAAACCAAATGGGAGAACAAAATGAATGTGAAGTGGATTTTCTTGGGCCCATCCAGTACCTGGGTTCAAAGGCTTATTTGGGTGCATATGAATTGGTAGCAGGGCCGACCTTGCAGTCAATGCAAAAAAAAAAAAATTGAATGGTAGAACAGAATGAATAATGTGAAGTGATTTTTCCTGGGACTATCCATTACCTGGGTTCAAAGGCTTATCGGGGTGCATATGACTTGGTAGCAGGGCAGGCCCTGCAATCAATGCAAAAAAAAAAAAGAATGGGAGGACAAAATGAATAATGTGAAGTGGATCTTCCTGCGCCAATCCAGTACCTGGGTTCAAAGGCTTACTGGGGTGCATATGACTTGGTAGCAGTTCTGGCCTTGCCGTCAATGCAAAAAACAAAACAAAATGGGAGAACAAAATGAATAAAGTGAAGTGGATTTTCCAGTACCTAGGTTCAAAGGCTTACTGGGGTGCATATGACTTGATAGCAGGGCAGACCTTGAAGTCAAAGCAAAAAAAACAGAATGGGAGAACAAAATGATTAATGTGAAGTGGATTTTCCTGGGACCATCCATTAGCTGGGTTCAAATGGCTTAATTGGGTGCATATGACTTGGGAGCAGGGCAGGCCTTGCAGTCAATGTAAAAAATAAAAATGTGAGGACAAAATGAATAATGTGAAGTGGATTTTCCTGGGCCCATCCAGTATGTGGGTTCAAAGGCTTATTGGGGTGCAATGACTTGGTAGAAGGAAGGTCCTTGCAGTCATGCAATAAAAAAACAGTAATGTGGATGGCCACAATGGCAATGAGTAATGTGTAGAATTGGATCTGGGGCAGGTGTTTCCTAGGCCCATCCATTAGCTGGGTTCAAAGGCTTATTTGGGTGCATATGACTTGGATGTAGGGCAGGCCTTGATGTCAATGTAAAAAAAAAAAACAGAATGTTGAGGACAAAATGAATAATGTGAAGTGGATTTTCCTAGGCCCATCAATTAGCTGGGTTCAAAGGCTTTTTGGGGTGCATATGACTTGGTAGAAGGACAGGCCTTGCAGTCAATGCAAAATAAAGCCAAATGGGAGAAAAAAGTGAATGTGAAGTGGATTTTCTTGGGCCCATCCAGTACCTGGGTTCAAAGGCTTATTTGGGTGCATATGACTTAGTAGCAGGGCAGTCCTTGCAGTCAATGAAAAAAAAACAGTATAGGAGGACAAAATGAATAATATTCAGTGGATTTTCCTGGGCCCATCCATTACCTGGGTTCAAATTCTTATTGGGGTGCATATGACTTTGATAGCAGGGCAGGTCTTGCAGTCAATGCAAGAAAAAACAGAAAGGGAAAACAAAATAAATAATGTGAAGTGGATTTTCCTGGGTCCATGCAGTATGTGGGTTCAAAGGCTTATTGGGGTGCATATGACTTGGTAGCAGGGCAGGCCTTGCAGTAAATGGAAGAAAAAAGAGAATGTGAGGACAAAATGAATAATGTGAAGTGGATTTTCTGGGCCCATCCAGTATAATAATTTGGTATAATTCATTTTTGCACTGTGTTTAATACTTACTGCTTCATATCCTGTGACTTGGGCCTCTCTAGATCTTATCAGGTGGAGGTACTAAAGCATATAGATGTTGCCACGTCTAGTGCCTTTGATGATCTAACCACCCCCTGGTGTGCTGGCCCCAGCTGCCAAATTATCCCAAACCAGCTCCCACAATCCCACTCTTCTAACCCTGTAGTGTGGGCTATATATTTAGGAGTAGTCTAAGGGGTGCATGCAATGTGGGGTGCAGCAGCAAGCATCCCAGAAGCAAAGCATCACAGAAGATAAGCATCGTGTAAACGGCAGTTATCCATGGCAGTTAATCAGGGCAGGAATCAGGTAGCACACACTTTGCTTTCTTTTTAATTATGTACTTTACCTCTATCCTCCTGTGTTCCCTTGCCATCCATATTCACCGCCCCATCCCCCCTCCATCGTGTAAACGGCAGTTATCCATGGCTGTTAATCAGGGCAGGAATCGGGTACCCCACACTTTGCTTTCTTTTTAATTATGTACTTTACCTCTATCCTCCTGTGTTCCCTTGCCATCCACATTCACCACCCCATCCCCCCTCCATCACGACTCATACACATCAGCCCCTCCATCCTTCCCTCTCCCATGTACAGCTCCCATGCACTCCTCACCTTCCTGAGAAACCTCATCCCATCTTGCCCAAACACATCACAGAAAAACCTACTTACAACTCCAACAACTACCTGCTCTTTATCTTCCTACTCCTACTGATTTCAGGGGACATCTACCCCAACCCTGGTCCACCATCCCCCAACCTCAATCCCTACCCTACCTCATATCGAAACCATAATAATCCTATTAATATTACTTGAACTCCCTTATCTCCTTCTTTCAATTGTGCCCTCTGGAATCCACGGTCTGCTTTCAACAAGCTATCCTTCCTGCACAACTACTTTCTGAACAACTCTCTTCATCTATTGGCCCTCACTGAAACCTGGATTCAGGATTCTGACACTGTCTCCCCTGCTGCCATTTCCTATGGTGGCTTACAGTTCTCCCATTCCCCGAGACCCGCAAACAGACATGGTGGTGGAGTTGGCATACTCCTGTCCCCACAATGCACTTTCCAGGTCATCCCCCCAATTCCATCACTCTCATTCCCTTCTTTTGAAGTCCACATCATCAGGCTCTTTCGTCCCCTCTCCCTCAGAGTAGCGTCATATATCGGCCCCCAGGCTCGCCCACCCAGTTCCTTGACCACTTCTCAGCCTGGCTGCAGCACTTCAGGTCCTCAGAACTACCAACCCTTATCCTTGGAGACTTCAACATCCCCATTAACAGCCCTACTTCCACATCTGCATCTCAGCTTCTATCACTAACCACTTCTCTAGGCCTCTCACAGCTTTCAACCTCTGAGACACACAAGGATGGTAACACCCTTGACCTGGTCTTTGTCCGCCTCTGTTCAATCTCCCACCTAAATAACTCACCGCTACCACTCTCTGACCACAACATTCTCTCCTTCACCCTCACAAATCCTCGACCACCCCAGCGCACTCCTACCTACCACACATTCAGAAATCTACAAGCCAGTAACCCTCAGACACTTTCAGACTCCCTACACTCATCGCTGTCCCCAATCTCCTCTTTTTCTTGTCCTAATCTGGCTGTTCATCACTACAATGACACTCTTAGAAGCACCCTTGACCAAGTAGCACCGCTCACCCTCAGAACTTCCAAACACACAGTAAAACAGCCCTGGCTCACATTGCAAACTCAACTTCTTCAGCGATGCTCTAGGAGTGCTGAACGCCTTTGGAGAAAAACCCGCACACCAGAAGACTTCATCCACTTTAAATTCATGTTAAGAACTTATAATGCTGCCTTTCACCTTGCCAAACAGACCTACTTCACCACCCTGATCTCCTCACTAGCCAACAACACCAAGAAACTTTTTGACACTTTTCACTCCCTCCTCAGGCCAAAAGCACAAGCCCCCTATCACAGACATATGTACTGACGACCTGGCCTCCCACTTTATAGAAAAAATAGATACTATCCATCAGGAAATCTGCTCTCAACCACCAAGTGCTGAGACTCCCATCCCTCCCTGCCTTTCCCCGGTTCTATTTCCACATTTGATCCCATTACAGAAGAAGAAGTCTCCAGACTCCTCTCTTCCTCTCGTCCGACTGCATGCACTACCTACCCCATTCCCTCACATCTCCTCCAGTCTCTCTCTCCAGTTGTCACAACTCACCTAACTACAATCTTTAACCTCTCACTCTCCTCTGGCATTTTCCCATCCTCCTTCAAACACTCCATCATTACTCCATTACTAAAGAAACCCGCTCTCGACCCTTCCTGCACAAACAACTACAGACCTGTCTCCAATCTCCCCTTCATCTCTAAACTTTTGGAGCGCCTAGTCTACTCCCGCCTTACCTGTTACCTCTCCACTCACTCCCTTCTAGACCCTTCACAGTCCGGCTTCCGCCCCCTACATTCGACTGAAACTGCACTCATCAAAGTGACCAATGACTTTCTTACAGCAAAACGTAACGGTGACCACTCTCTGCTCATTCTTCTCGACCTTTCTGCAGCTTTCGACACAGTTGACCATCGTCTCCTACTGTCTAGGCTCCAGTCACTAGGTATTAAGGACACTGTTCTCTCCTGGTTCTCCTCCTATCTTTCTGACCGCTCCTTCAGTGTTTCGTTCTCTGGCTCCACGTCATCTCCTCTTCCTCTCACTGTCGGTGTACCCCAGGGCTCAGTCCTTGGCCTCCTTCTCTTCTCTCTCTACACGGCTCCAATTGGACAGACCGATTTGGCTTTCAGTACCATCTTTATGCTGATGACACACAACTATACACGTCATCCCCCGACCTTACCCCGCTGTACTACAGAACGCCAGTGACTGTCTGTCCGCAGTCTCCAACATCATGTCCGCGCTCTATCTGAAACTCAACCTCTCCAAAACTGAACTTCTGCTGCTCCCGCCGTCTACTAACCTCCCTAAATCTGACATTTACCTCTCCGTGGGCGGCACCATAATAAGAACCCGGCAGCAGGCTCGCTGTCTGGGTGTTATGTTTGACACCAATCTCTCCTTCACCTCCCATATACAATCTCTTGCCCGCTCTTGCCGCCTACACCTAAAGAACATCTCTAAAATCCTCCTTTTCTCACCATGGAAACAACAAAAACCCTCACTGTAGCATTGATCCACTCCCAACTGGACTACTGCAACGCTCTATTACTTGGCCTCCCCATTACTTGACTATCCCCTCTCCAGTCCATCCTTAATGCAGCAGCCAGGGTCATCCATCTGGCTAATCGGTACTCGGACACGTCTGCTCTTCGCCAGTCCTTACACTGGCTGCCCATTAGGATCCAATTCAAAGTACTTGTTCTCACCCACAAAGCACTCCACAGTGCAGCACCCCCCTACATCTCCTCCTTCATTTCTATCTATCGGCCTAACAGACTGCTGCGCTCTGCAAACGACTTTCGACTAACCTCTGCACTAATCCGTACCTCCCACTCCCAACTCCAAGATTTTCCCGCGCTGCGCCAATCCTCTGGAATGCTCTACCCCAAGAAATTAGGACTATCCACAATTTGCATGGTTTCAGGCGCTCCCTCAAAACACATTTGTTCAGAGCGGCCTATCACATTCACTAATCAAAGTCATTCTATGCGTAAGTGTGTGTGTGTGTAGCCATTCACTATCTCCATCCATCCCTCACTCACTGCCTCAAGATGGCTGGACCATCATTGTAAATGCACCATTGTATATACACACCTGTACTTTGTACCTCCCCCACCTCATTGTAGATTGTAAGCTCTCACAAGCAGGGTCGTCTTATTTTACTTTAATTATTGTATTGTTAACGTTGTTACTTATGACTTGTGTTTTGAAACTGTTAAACTGTAAAGCGCTGCGGAATATGATGCGCTATATAAATAAAGATTATTATTAATATTACATGGATTCAAAGGTTTATTGGGGTGCATATGACTTGGTAGCAGGGCAGACCTTGCAGTCAATGCTAAAAAACAGAATGGGAGAACAAAATGAATAATGTGAAGTGGATTTTCTTGGGCTCATCCAGTAACTGGGTTCAAAGGCTTATTGTGGTGCAAATGACTTAGTAGCAGGGCAGGCCTTGCAGTCAATGCAAAAAAATGAATGGTAGGATAAAATGAATAATATGAAATGGATTTTCCTGGGCCCATCCAGTATGTGGGTTCAAAGGATTATTGGGGTGCATATGACACGGTATCAATGCAGGCCTTGCAGTCAATGCAAAAAAAACAGAATGGGAGGACAAAATGAATAATGTGAAGTGGATTTTCCTGGGCTCATCCAGTACCTGGGTTCAAAGGCTTATTAGGGTGCAAATGACTTGGTAAAAGAACAGGTCTTGCAGTCAGTGCAAAAAAATAAAAACAGAATGGGAGGACAAAATGAATAATGTTAAGTGGATTTTCCTGGGCCCATCCAGTATGTGGGTTCAAAGCTTATTGGGATGCAAATGACTTGGTAACAGGGCAGTCCTTGCAGTCAATGCATAAGAAAACAAAATGGGAGGACAAAATGATTAATATGAAGTGGATTTTACGGGGCCCATCCAGTACCTGAGTTCAAATTCTTATTGGGGTGCATATGACTTTGATAGCAGGGCAGGCCATGCAGTCAATGCAAGAAAAAACAGAATGGGAGGACAAAATAAATAATGTGAAGTGGATTTTCCTGGGCCCATCCAGTATGTGGGTTCAAAGGATTATTGGGGTGCATATGACTTGGTAGCAGGGCAGGCCTTGCAGTCAATGGAAGAAAAAAGAAAATGTGAGGACAAAATGAGTAATGTGAAGTGGATTTTCTGGGCCCATCCAGTACATGAGTTCAAAGGTTTATTGGGGTGCATATGACTTGGTAGCAGGGCAGACCTTGCAGTCAATGCTAAAAAAAACAGAATGGCAGAACAAAATGAATAATGTGAAGTGGATTTTCCTGGGCTCATGCAGTACCTGGGTGCAAAGGCTTATTGGGGTGCAAATGACTTAGTAGCAAGGCAGGCCTTGCAGTCAATGAAAAAAAACAGAATTGGAGGACAAAATGAATATTATGAAGTGGATTTTCCTGAGCTCATCCAGTATGTGGGTTCAAAGGATTATTGTTGTGCATATGACATGGTAGCAGGGCAGGCCTTGCAGACAAAGTAAAAAAAAAAAACAGAATGGGAGCACAAAATGAACAATGTGAAGTGGATTTTCCTAGGCCCATCCATTAGATGGGTTCAAAGGCTTATTTGGGTGCATATGACTTGGTAGCAGGGCAGGCCTTGCAGTCAATGTAAAAAAACAGAATGTGAGGGCAAAATGAATAATGTGAAGTGGATTTTCCTGGGCCCATCCAGTATGTGGGTTCAAAGGCTTACAGGGGTGCATATGACTTGGCAGCAGGGCAGGCCTTGCAGTCAATGCAAAAAAAACCAAAATGGTTGGACAAAATGAATATTGTGAAGTGTTTTTTCCTGGGACTATCCATTACCTGGGTTCAAAGGCTTATTGGGGTGCATATGACTTGGAAGCAGGGCAGGCCTTGCAATCAATGCAAAAAAAAAAGAATGGGAGGATAAAATGATTAATGTGAAGTGGATTTTTCTGCGCCAATCCAGTACCTGGGTTCAAAGGCTTACTAGGGTGCATATGACTTGGTAGCAGTTCAGGCCTTGCCGTGAATGCAAAAAAACAAAACAAAATGGGAGAACAAAATGAATAATGTGAAGTGGATTTTCTGGGCCCATCCAGTACCTGGGTTCAAAGGCTTATTGGGGTGCATATGACTTGCTAGCAGGGCAGTCCTTGCAGTCAATGCATAAGAAAACAGAATGGGAGGACAAAATGATTAATATGAAGTGGATTTTCCTGGGCCCATCCATTACCTATGTTCAAATTCTTATTGGGGTGCATATGACTTGGTAGCAGGGCAGGCCTTGCAGACAAAGTAAAAAAAACAGAATGGGAGGACAAAATGAATAATGTGAAGTGGATATTCTTAGGCCCATCCATTAGCTGGCTTCAAAGGCATATTTGGGAGCATATGACTTGGTAGTAGGGCAGCCTTGCAGTCAATGTAAAAAAAAAACAGAATGTGAGACAAAATGATAATGTGAAGTGGATTTCCTGGGCCATCCAGTATGTGCGTTCAAAGGCTTATGGGGTGCATATGACTTGGTACAGGGCAGGCCTTGCAGTCAATGCAAAAAAAACAAATGGTGGACAAAATGAATAATGTGAAGTGGATTTCCTGGGCCATCAGTACCTGGGTTCAAAGGCTTATTGGGGTGCAAATACTTGGTAGAGTAGGTCCTTGCAGTCATGCAAAAAAAAACAGAATGGAAGGACAAAATGAATAATTGAAGTGGATTTCCTGGGCCCATCCAGTAATGGTTCAAAGGCTTATTGGGTGCTATGGCTGGTAGCAGGGCAGACCTTGCAGTCAACATAAAAAACAGAATGGGAGGACAAAATGAATAATTGAAGTGGTTTTACTGGGACATATTTGGGTTCAAAGGCTTATTGGGTGCTTATGTCATGGTCGCAGGCAGACTTGCAGACAACATAAGAAAAAACAGAATGGGAGAAAAAATGAATAATTTAAGTGGTTTTCCTAGGCATCCATTACTGGGTTCAAAGGCTTATTGGATGCATATGACTTGGTAGCAGGGCATGCCTTGAATCAATGCATAAGAAAAAGAATGGGAGGACAAAATGATTAATGTGAAGAGGATTTCTGTGCCCATCCAGTACCTGGGTTCAAAGGCTTATTGGGGTGCATATGACTTGTACAGTGCAGGCCTTGCAGTCAATGCAAAAAAAAAAAAAAGTAGAAAAAATAATAATGGAAGTGGATTTTCCTGGGCCCATCCAGTACGTACTTTAAAGGCTTATTGGGTAATATGACTTGGTAGTAGGGCAGCCTTGCAGTCAAGCAAAAAAAACGAATGGAGGACAAAATGATAATGTGAAGTGGATTTTCCTGGGCCCATCAGTACCTGGGTTCAAAGGCTTATTGGGTGCATATGACTTGGTAGCGGGCAGCCTTGCAGTCAATAAAAAAAACAAATTGAAACAATATGAATTAATGTGAAGTGGATTTTCCTGGCCATCCAGTACCTGGGTTCAAAGGCTTATTGGGGTGTATAAGACTTGCAGGCGGCAGACCTTGCAGTCAATGCAAAAAAACAGAATGAGGGAACAAAATGAATAATGTGAGTGGATTTTCCTGGGCCATCAGTACCTGGGTTCAAAGGCTATTGGGGTGTATATGACTTGTATCGGCAGGCATTGCAGTCAATGCAAAAAAAGAGGTTGGAAAAAAAATAATGTGAAGTGGATTTTCTTAGCCATCCAGTACCTGGGTTCAAAGTTATTGGGATGCAATGACTTGGTAGCAGGGGAGGCCTTGCGTAATAAAAAAAAACAGAATGGAGGACAAAATAATAATTTGAAATGGATTTTCCTGCCCATTCCAGTATTGGTCAAAGGCTTATGGGTGCATATGACTTGGTAGAAGAAAGTTCTTGCAGTCATGCAAAAAAAAAATGAATGGGAGGACAAAATGATAGTGAAGTGATTTTCCTGGCCCTAGTACCTGGTTCAAAGGCTTATTGGGGTGCATATGACTTGGTAGCAGGGTAGCCTTGCAGTCATTGCAAAAAAAAACAGAATGGGAGGACAAAATGAATAATTGAATGGATTTTCCATGGCCCATCCAGTACGTGGGTTCAAAGGCTTATTGGGTGCATATGACATTGTCAGGGCAGTCCTTGCAGCAAACAAAAAAAAAAAGAATCGGAGGACAAATGAATAATGTGAAGTGGATTTTCCTGGCCATCCAGTACTGGGTTCAAAGGCTTATTGGATACATATGACTTGGTAGCAGGGCAAGCCTTGAGTCAATGCATAAGAAAAACAGAATGGGAGGACAAAATGAATAATGTGAAGTGGATTTTCCGGGCCATCAGTACGTGGGTTCAAAGGCTTATTTGGGTGCATATGACTTGGTAGAGGCAGCTGCGAGCAAATAACAGAATGAAGGACAAATGATATGTGAAGTGGATATATCTTGGCACTCCTAGCTCGCTTCAAAGGCTATATTGGTGCATATGACTTGGTAGCATGGCAGGGCACTTGCCAGTCAATGTAAAAAACGTAGGACAAATTGACATAATGTGAAGTGGATGTTCCGCTGGCATTCCAGTATGGTTGTCTCAAAGGTTACTGGGGTGCAACTGACTTGGTACAGAGGGTCAGGCCTATGCAGTCACCCAACATGTTGACAAAACCCTTGCTGGGACTGGGCCATGGTACCATGGTTCAACAGCACAGCGGGCAGTTACTTGCATCTTGGCGTCTTCACTCTGGCGCCAGAGCTGACAATGACTAACGAAGTATTTGCTTAAGCAGTGGATGACAAAGTGGCAAAAAGAAACTGTCCTGTGGGCCTTCAGTAATGGAAGAAAAAAGAGAATTTGAGGACAAAATGTATAATGTGAAGTGGATTTTCTTGTGCTCATCCAGCACCTGGTTCAAAGGCTTATTGGGGTGCAATGACTGGTAGCAGGGCAGTCCTTGCAGTCAATGCATAAGAAAACAGAATGGGATGACAAAATAATTAATATGAAGTGGATTTTCGGGGCCCATCCTGTACCTGGGTTCAAATCTTATTGGGGTGCATATGACTTGCTAGCAGAGCAGTCTTGAGTCAATGCAAAAACAACAGAATGGGAGGACAAAATGATAATGTGAATTGGATTTTCCTGGGCTCATCCAGTACCTGGGTTCAAAGGCTTATTGGGGTGCAAATTACTTGTAAAAGAACAGGTCTTGCGGTCAGTGCAAAAAAAATAAAAGCAGATGGGAGGACAAAATGAAATAATGTGAAGTGGATTTAACTGGGCTCATCCATTACTGGTTCAAAGGCTTATTGGGATGCATATGACTTGGTAGCAGGGCAGTCCTTGCAGTCAATGCTAAAAAAAAACAGAATGGGAGAACAAAATTAATAATGTGAAGTGGATTTCCTGGGCTCATCCAGTACCTGGGTTCAAAGGCTTATTGGGTGCAAATGACTTGGTAGCAGGGCAGACCTTGCAGTCAATGCAAAAAAAACAGAATGGAGAACAAATATAATAATGTGAAGTGGATTTCCTGGGCTCATCCAGTACCTGGGTTCAAAGGCTTATTGGGGTGCAAATGACTTGTAGCAGGGCAGGCCTTGCAGTCAATGAAAAAAAAAACAGAATGAAGAAAAAATGAATATTATGAAGTGGATTTCCTGGGCCCATCCAGTATTGGGTTCAAAGGCTTATTGGGGTGCTTATGACATGTAGCTGGGCAGGCCTTGCATCACATGAAAAAAAAAACAGAATGGAGGACAAAAGAATAATGTGAAGTGGTTTTTCCTGGGACTATACATTACTGGGTTCAAAGGCTTTATTGGGTGCATATGACTTGGTAGCAGGGCAAACTTGCAGTCAATGCAAAAAAAAAAACAGAATGGTAGAATAAAATGAATAATTTTAAGTGGTTTTTCCTGGGACTATCCTTTACCTGGGTTCAAAGGCTTATGGGTTGCATATGACTTGGTAGCAGGGCAGTCCTTGCAATCATGCAAAAAAAAAAAGAAATGGGAGGACAAAATGATTAATGTGAAGTGGATTTTCGGCGCCAATCCAGTACCTGGGTTCAAAGGCTTACTGGGGTGCATATGACTTGGTAGCAGTTCAGACCTTGCCGTCAATGCAAAAAAAAAAAAAAAATGGGAGAAAAAAATTAATAATGGAAGTGGATTTTCCTGGGCCCATCCAGTACTAGGTTCAAAGGCTTATTGGGGTACATATGACTTGGTAGCAGGGCAGACCTTGATGTCAAACAAAAAAAAAACAGAATCGGAGAACAAAATGGATAATGTGAAGTGGATTTTCCTGGACCCATCAAATACCTGGGTTCTAATGCTTATTGGATGCATATGACTTGGTAGCAGGGCAGGCCTTGCAGTCAATACATAAGAAAACAGAATTGAGACAAAATGATAATGTGAAGTGGATTTTCCTGGGCCCATCCAGTACTGGGTTCAAAGGCTTATTGGGGTGCATATGACTTGCTAGCAGAGCAGGCCTTGCAGTCAATGCAAAAAAACAGAATGGAGGACAAAATGAATAATGTGAGTGGATTTTCCTGGGCTCATCAATTACCTGGGTTTCAAAGGCTTATTGGGGTGCATATGACTTGGTAGCTGGGCAGGCCTTGCAGTCAATGCATAAGAAAACAGAATGGGAGGACAAAATGAATAATGTGAAGTGGATTTTTCTGCGCCATTCCAGTACCTGTGCTCAAAGGTTAATTGGGGTGCTGTCAAGCTGTCACTGCGTACAGGAGGTCAGGGTCCTATGCTGACCCTAAGCTGGGGACCTAACTAATCCCTCTACCTGGAGGTACTGTTAATGGTACAGAGGTCCAGGCCGCCAGCGTAACCCTACCTCCTGAGAATCCCTGAACCTCAGTAATCTAGTCCTGAGAAGGACCCCGTGTAATAATGTTGTGAAATGTAGGGCGCACCAAATAATCAAGAAATCAAATGGAGAGGTGCATATCGGTAGAAAAAACAACAGCTATATGAAAGAAAAAAGAACTACCGTAGTAACGCACACTACTCAGATAATGTGAAGTAGAAAAATAGTCAATTTTATTGGTACACAAGGAGTGAAAATAAAACACAAGTAAAATCAGAGTGACTCTGGTCCAAAACGCCCGCCCATAACCATGATGAAGATATATAACAGGTAATGTATCAAAAATAACAGGAGCATGAGAAGTGGCTGGAAAAATATATAATCAATGATAACAAAATAAGAACAAACAATAATACATAATCATCAGCAAACAAAAATAACCGTTTGGTAATGCATGAAAATAAACCTAGGATGAGAGAACCTGTATGGATAGTAGAAAAAATATATAATAATAATATGAAAATTCCTAAATCATGATGAATAAACCCAGGTCAGGGGTAAAGTAATCCCCCGCCAAAAAAATGAAAAAACCGCTCCAAGCCAATGATGATGACGAGAAGCACAAACCAAGCCACTAACACATGATAATAACCCCAAAAACAAACCTCATGATAAGGGCATGAGAGAGAGTACGGGCAGTCAGGACCAGAGGACACCAAGGACCGTACACCAAGGACCTTGGTGTCCTCTGGTCCTGACTGCCCGTACTCTCTCTCATGCCCTTATCATGAGGTTTGTTTTTGGGGTTATTATCATGTGTTAGTGGCTTGGTTTGTGCTTCTCGTCATCATCATTGGCTTGGAGCGGTTTTTTCATTTTTTAGGCGGGGGATTACTTTACCCCTGACCTGGGTTTATTCATCATGATTTAGGAATTTTCATATTATTATTATATATTTTTCTACTATCCATACAGGTTCTCTCATCCTAGGTTTATTTTCATACATTACCAAACGGTTATTTTTGTTTGCTGATGATTATGTATTATTGTTTGTTCTTATTTTGTTATCATTGATTATATATTTTTCCAGCCACTTCTCATGCTCCTGTTATTTTTGATACATTACCTGTTATATATCTTCATCATGGTTATGGGCGGGCGTTTTGGACCAGAGTCACTCTGATTTTACTTGTGTTTTATTTTCACTCCTTGTGTACCAATAAAATTGACTATTTTTCTACTTCACATTATCTGAGTAGTGAGCGTTACTACGGTAGTTCTTTTTTCTTTCATATAGCTGAGAAGGACCCCGATCACAACAGTAGGGGACAGGGTAGTAAATGCTTAAACACAGTACTAGACGAACGAGACAGTACAAGGGGAAAACCAAAAACCACCTTGCATACAAAAACTCACACCACAATAACAGAGGGAACACCAACGGGTAAGGAGATAAATGATAAAGCGAGGAGGGGAAAAAACCACTCCGAGTACACTTCGCTCCACACTCTTCAATACCACGATCCGCTCTGATGGTCTGTATGAAATGCTTTCATACAACTACCCTATCAGACCAGCAGGTATTTGAAGGAGTCCCAATACTGCAGAATTAACTGCAGCTGGGTGAGGCTGGGCCTCGTCTAGCAGAGAGAGAGAATTAACTGCCTCCATGCCGAAAAACACCAAGCACCAAAAACTCAGCTGCGAGAAGTCAGGCTGTGCAATCGCGACGATCTTCGTGGCGACACACCCGTGACAGTACCCCCCCTTCTACGAGGGGCCACCGGACCCTCAGGGCCAGGTTTATCTGGGTGAGTGTGTAGAAGGCCCGAATTAATCGGTCTGCGTTAATATCCGATGCAGGAACCCACATCCTCTCCTCAGGACCATACCCCTTCCAATGAACCAGGTACTGAAGGGACCGGCGATTAAAATGTGAATCGACGACTTTCGATACCTGAAACTCCAAGTTACCATTGATTAAATGAGAACTGAACATTCAACAAACTTTACATAAGTCAATAGAAAAAGCACATATAAGACATTTTGTATTACGGTATATCTTATCAGAGCAATCTGCTTCTTTCTCCACTTGTGAGACACTTTTTCCTCTCCGTCCTGATCCTTGAACTCCCCATCCACTCTGAAGAAACACTCAGCTCAAATCCCTTGTTCTAAAGACATGATGGACTCCCATCAAAGTGAGGTATAACATTACATGGCCATCACATTATCCATGGCCAACAGATCATATCACAATACTTCGCCATATTCTATGGCTAAGGGTGGGGAGGAGTGAGGAGCAGGGAGAGAAAACAGGCAGAGCAGAACCGTATAGAACAAAATGGACAGGCAGGCAGATGCTATGGCCAATCTAATCATTGGAATCAGTTATAAGTGAAAGAAAATCCTCAACGATTCATGCCTGACTCAATTTGACAAATGTAAGGTTTTCTACAATTATGAAGGACCATCTGGTTATTTTGGATGTCACAAATCGCACTGCCATGATGAATACTCTCTGTGACTGTATACTGGAGGGTAGAGAAGCCAGAAAAATAACACCATTTTGCTTGTATAGCATTGGTTTAAAAGCATGACTATCCAATAGTCAGCCCTTTACATGATGCTAACAATACACTTGTCAGCCCACAAACAAGCATGTAGGATGACCATGGACCCTGTTGGTTCACTTTCCACCTACCGTTGTGACGGTTGTCACCATACATTTCGCACTAACTGTCAGTCTCGTCACCTACCTGTGCTGGGATAACTAAATGTACCCCTTCAAATCCACCTACTACTTATGCTCCTCCCTCCTCATCTTAATCCACATTCTATACTTCGTAAGAAGCACATGAAAGTCCTAGAGTGGCCTAGCCAGTCTCCAGATCTCAACCCCATAGAAAACCTTTGGAGGGATTTGAAAGTCCGTGTTGCCAGCGACAGACCCAAAACATCACTGCTCCAGAGGAGACCTGCATGGAAGAATGGGCCAACATACCACCAACAGTGTGTGCCAACATTGTGAAGACTTACAGAAAACGTGTGACCTTGTCACGCTGTCACTGCGTACAGGAGGTCAGGGTCCTATGCTGACCCTAAGCTGGGGACCTGACTAATCCCTCTACCTGGAGGTACTGTTAATGGTACAGAGGTCCAGGCCGCCAGCGTAACCCTACCTCCTGAGAATCCCTGAACCTCAGTAATCTAGTCCTGAGAAGGACCCCGATCACAACAGTAGGGGACAGGTTAGTAAATGCTTAAACACAGTACTAGACGAATGAGACAGTACAAGGGGAAAACCAAAAACCACCTTGCATACAAAAACTCACACCACAATAACAGAGGGAACACCAATGGGTAAGGAGATAAATGATAAAGCGAGGAGGGGAAAAAATAACACCGAGTACACTTCGCTCCACACTCTTCAATACCACGATCCGCTCTGATGGTCTGTATGAAATGCTTTCACCGACAACTACCCTATCAGACCAGCAGGTATTTGAAGGAGTCCCAATACTGCAGAATTAACTGCAGCTGGGTGAGGCTGGGCCTCCTCTAGCAGAGAGAGAGCATTAACTCCCTCACTGCCGAAAAACACCAAGCACCAAAAACTCAGCTGCGAGAAGTCAGGCTATGCAATTGCGACGATCTTCATGGTGACACACCCGTGACAGGTGCATATGACTTGGTAGAAGGACAGTTTTTGCAGTCAGTACAAAAAAAAACAGAATGTTAGGACAAAATGAATAATGTAAAATGGATTTTCCTGGGTTCATCAAGTACCTGGGGTTAAAAGGCTTATTTGGGTATATATGACTTCGTAGCAGGGCAGGCCTTGCTGTCAATGCAAAAAAAAACAGAATGGGAGGACAAAATGAATAACGTACAGTGGATTTTCCTGGGCCCATCCAGTACGTGGGTTCAAAGGCTTATTGGGGTCATATGACTTAGTAGCCTGCCAGGCCTTGCAGTCAATACAAAAAACAAGAGAATGGGAGGACAAAATGAATAATGTAATATGGATTTTCCTGGGCCCATCCAGAACCTGTGTTCAAAAGCTTATTGCGGTGCATATGACTTGGTAGCAGGGCAGGCCTTGCAGTCAATCCTTAAGAAAACAGAATGGGAGGACAAAATGATTAATGTGAAGTGGATTTTCCTGGGCCCATCCAGTTCCTGGGTTCAAGGGCTTATTGGGGTTCATATGACTTGTTAGGAGGGCAGGCCTTGCAGTCCATGCATAAGAAAACAGAATGGGAGGACAAAATGATTAATGTGAAGTGGATTTTCCTGGGCCCATCCAGTACCTGGGGTTAAAAGGCTTATTTGGGTGCATATGACTTCGTAGCAGGGCAGGCCTTGCAGTCAATACAAAAAACTAGAGAATGGGAGGACAAAATGAATAATGTAATATGGATTTTCCTGGGCCCATCCATTACCTGGGTTCAAAAGCTTATTGCGGTGCATATGACTTGGTAGCAGGGCAGGCCTTGCAGTCAATCCTTAAGAAAACAGAAAGGGAGGACAAAATGATTAATGTGAAGTGGATTTTCCTGGGCCCATCCAGTACCTGGGTTCAAAGGCTTATTGGGGTTCACATGACTTGTTAAGAGGGCAGGCCTTGCAGTTAATGCAAAAATAACAAAATGGGAGGACAAAATGAATACCGTGCACTGGATTTTCCTGGGCCCATCCAGTACCTGGGTTCAAAGGCTTTTTAGGGTGCATATGACTTGGTAGCAGGGCAGGCCTTGCAGCCAATACCAAAAAAAAAGAGAATGGGAGAACAAAATGAATTATGTAATATGGATTTTCCTGGGCCCATCCAGTACCTGGGTTCAAAAGCTTATTGCGGTGCATATGACTTGGCAGCAGGGCTGGCCTTGCAGTCAATGCTTAAGAAAACAGAATGGGAGGACAAAATGAGTAATGTGAAGTGGATTTTCCTGGGACTATCCAGTACCTGGTTTCAAAGGCTAATTTGGGTGTATATGACTCGGTAGCAGGGCAGGCCTTGCAGTCAATGAAAAAAAAACAGAATGGGAGGACAAAATGAATAATATGAAATGGATTTTCCAGGGCCCATCCAGTACGTGGGTTCAAAGGCTTTTTGGGGTGCATATGCCATGGTATCAGGGCAGGTTTTGCAGACAACGCAAAAAAAAAAAGAATCGGAGGACAAAATGAATAATGTGAAGTGGATTTTCCTGAGCTCATCCAGCACCTGAGTTCAAAGGCTTATTGGGGTGCATAAGACTTGGTAGCAGGGCAAGCCTTGCAGTCAATGTAAAAAAACAGAATTTGAGGACAAAATGCATAAAGTGAAATGGAATTTCCAGGGCCAATCCAGTACGTGGGTTCAAAGGCTTATTTTGGGTTCATATGACTTGGTAGCAGGGCAGGCCTTGCAGTCAATGCAAAAACAGAATGGTAGGACAAAATGAATAATGTAAAGTGGATTTTCCTGGGAACATCCAGTACCCGGGTTTAAAGGCTTATTGGGGTGCATATGACTTGGTAGCAGGGCATGCCTTGAAGTCAATGCATAAGAAAACAGAATGGGAGGACAAAATGAATAATGTGAAGTGGATTTTTCTGCGCCATTCCAGTACCTGTGCTCAAAGGTTAATTGGGGTGCTGTCAAGCTGTCACTGCGTACAGGAGGTCAGGGTCCTATGCTGACCCTAAGCTGGGGACCTGACTAATCCCTCTACCTGGAGGTACTGTTAATGGTACAGAGGTCCAGGCCGCCAGCGTAACCCTACCTCCTGAGAATCCCTGAACCTCAGTAATCTAGTCCTGAGAAGGACCCCGATCACAACAGTAGGGGACAGGGTAGTAAATGCTTAAACACAGTACTAGACGAACGAGACAGTACAAGGGGGAAAACCAAAAACCACCTTGCATACAAAAACTCACACCACAATAACAGAGGGAACACCAACGGGTAAGGAGATAAATGATAAAGCGAGGAGGGGAAAAAATAACACCGAGTACACTTCGCTCCACACTCTTCAATACCACGATCCGCTCTGATGGTCTGTATGAAATGCTTTCATACAACTACCCTATCAGACCAGCAGGTATTTGAAGGAGTACCAATACTGCAGAATTAACTGCAGCTGGGTGAGGCTGGGCCTCGTCTAGCAGAGAGAGAGAATTAACTCCCTCCATGCCGAAAAACACCAAGCACCAAAAACTCAGCTGCGAGAAGTCAGGCTGTGCAATCGCGACGATCTTCGTGGCGACACACCCGTGACAGTACCCCCCCTTCTACGAGGGGCCACCGGACCCTCAGTGCCAGGTTCATCCGGGTGAGTGTGTGGAAGGCCCGAATTAATCGGTCTGCGTTAATATCCGACGCAGGAACCCACATCCTCTCCTCAGGACCATACCCCTTCCAATGAACCAGGTACTGAAGGGACCGGCGATTAAAATGTGAATCGACGACTTTCGATACCTGAAACTCCAAGTTACCATTGATTAAATGAGAACTGAACATTCAACAAACTTTACATAAGTCAACAGAAAAAGCACATATAAGACATTTTATATTACGGTATATCTTATCAGAGCAATCTGCTTCTTTCTCCACTTGTGAGACACTTTTCCCTCTCCGACCTGATCCTTGAACTCCCCATCCACTCTGAAGAAACACTCAGCTCAAATCCCTTGTTCTAAAGACATGATGGACTCCCATCAAAGTGAGGTATAACATTACATGGCCATCACATTATCCATGGCCAACAGATCATATCACAATACTTCGCCATATTCTATGGCTAAGGGTGGGGAGGAGTGAGGAGCAGGGAGAGAAAACAGGCAGAGCAGAACCGTATAGAACAAAATGGACAGGCAGGCAGATGCTATGGCCAATCTAATCATTGGAATCAGTTATAAGTGAAAGAAAATCCTCAACGATTCATGCCTGACTCAATTTGACAAATGTAAGGTTTTCTACAATTATGAAGGACCATCTGGTTATTTTGGATGTCACAAATCACACTGCCATGATGAATACTCTCTGTGACTGTATACTGGAGGGTAGAGAAGCCAGAAAAATAACACCATTTTGCTTGTATAGCATTGGTTTAAAAGCATGACTATCCAATAGTCAGCCCTTTACATGATGCTAACAATACACTTGTCAGCCCACAAACAAGCATGTAGGATGACCATGGACCCTGTTGGTTCACTTTCCACCTACCGTTGTGACGGTTGTCACCATACATTTCGCACTAACTGTCAGTCTCGTCACCTACCTGTGCTGGGATAACTAAATGTACCCCTTCAAATCCACCTACTGCTTATGCTCCTCCCTCCTCATCTTAATCCACATTCTATACTTCGTAAGAAGCACATGAAGGTCCTAGAGTGGCCTAGCCAGTCTCCAGATCTCAACCCCATAGAAAACCTTTGGAGGGATTTGAAAGTCCGTGTTGCCAGCGACAGAACCAAAACATCACTGCTCCAGAGGAGACCTGCATGGAAGAATGGGCCAACATACCACCAACAGTGTGTGCCAACATTGTGAAGACTGTAACGGGTTTGATAGGTGAAACCACTGAGCTTTATTATACAAGACAGTATACTTGTAAGAGAGCAGGTGGCGCCCGGGGAATACGGACAGGAATTCACGGGAAGTGACCAGGGCAGTCTCTGGGTAGGCAGGTTGTCACGGCAAGTGACCAGGGCAGTCTCTGGGTAGGCAGGTTGTCACGGCAAGTGACCAGGGCAGTCTCTGGGTAGGCAGGTTGTCACGGCAAGTGACCAGGGCAGTCTCTGGGTAGGCAGGTTGTCACGGCAGGTGACCAGGGCAGTCTCTGGGTAGGCAGGTTGTCACGGCAGGTGACCAGGGCAGTCTCTGGGTAGGCAGGTTGTCACGGCAAGTGACCAGGGCAGTCTCTGGGTAGGCAGGTTGTCACGGCAAGTGACCAGGGCAGTCTCTGGGTATACAGGCTTATACGACCTGAGATGTTGGAGCCTCCTGGTAGGCTGCAGTCCGATGGCAGATGATCGCTCCCAAGCGAGCAGGCAGGAGTCTCTGGAGTAGCCGGTGATCACTGCTGGAGATGTCCGAACCTTCGGATAAAGCTGCAGTCGGATGGCAGATGATCGCTCCCAAGTGAGCAGGCAAGAGTCTCTGGAGTAGCCGGTGATCACTGCTGATGAAGTCCGAACCTTCGGATAGAGCTGCAGTCGGATGGCAGATGATCGCTCCCAAGTGAGCAGGCAAGAGTCTCTGTAATAGCCGGGGATCACTGCAGGTGATGTCCGAACCTCCGGGGAGGGCTGCAGTCAGATGGCAGACAGCAAACAGACAGGTAACAGGCAGGCAACTGGAACCAGGAGCTGAGGGCTGAAGCAGAGTTATACAGTGCAACAACAACAACATTGCTCGGGCACCTCCATTAAGGAGGAAGCCCTTAATATAGGGTGGAGTCCTCCGGCATTGGCCGGAGACTAATTTGGAAAATGCGCGCGGCTCCTTTAAGAGCGGGGGAGGGCGCGCGCGCGCGCCCTAAGTCCAGCGGCAGGGAAGGAGCGCGCGGGCCCAGCAGGGCGGAAGGAGGACGCCGAGGATGCCGGAGGCGCCGAGGACGCCGGGGGCGCTGAGGACGCAGAGCACTGGCAAGGGGAACGGTGTCCCTGCCTGGCAGAGGGCCGGGACGCCGACGCTACAGTACCCCACCTCTAGGCCCCCCCCTCTTTAGGCCAGAAAGAAATTTAGCTAGGATGAGAGGGGCATGGATGTTCTCCCGAGGCTCCCAGGTTCTCTCCTCAGGACCAAACCCCTTCCAATCCACCAAAAAATAAGTCTTTCTTCCTACCCTTTTTGTGGCCAGAATGTTCTCTACCTCAAATTCATCATCAGCAGACACTGGAGCAGGAGGTGTACCTGTAGACTTGAAAAAAGAGTTAAGTACCACAGGTTTGAGGAGAGACACATGAAAAGAGTTAGGAATTCGCAAATTGGCCGGGAGTTTCAATTTATAGGACACTGGGTTGATCTGCCTGATGACCTCAAAAGGACCGATAAACCGAGGACCTAACTTGTAGGAAGGAATTTTGAGCCGAACATATTTGGACGAAAGCCAGACTTTGTCCCCAGGACGGAATTGAGGAGGATCCAGACGTTTCTTGTCAGCATGTCTTTTCATGCGCTCGGATGACTGAATGAGTGCAGACCGGGTACTCTCCCAGATGGAGGAGAATTCTCTAACCAGAGATTCCGCAGCTGGATTGTCCACAGAGAAGGAAACGGGGACAGGAATCCGAGGGTGCTGACCGAAGACTATAATAAACGGAGACTTGGTGGACGATTCGCTCTCGTGATTATTGTAAGAGAATTCGGCCCAAGGCAGGAGCTCCACCCAATCAGAATGATGAGCATTAACGAAGTGTCGGAGATAGCTGGTCAGATTCTGATTTATTCGCTCAACTTGTCCATTGGACTGTGGATGGTAAGCGGAGGAGAAATCCAAGGTGACGTCTAGTAACTTACAAGTAGCTCTCCAGAAACGTGAGGTGAACTGTACCCCACGATCCGACACAATGTGACGAGGCAAACCATGGAGACGGAAGATGTGGCGGATAAAGTCTTTAGCCAACTCGGGTGCAGACGGAAGACCTGGCAGAGGAATGAAGTGAGCCATCTTGGAAAAGCGGTCAGCGACCACCCAAATGACAGTACAACCAGCAGAGACGGGGAGATCCGTAATGAAGTCCATGGCTATATGTTGCCAGGGAGCAGCGGGTACAGGAAGCGGAAGAAGACGGCCAGCAGGCAGGTGTCTCGGAACTTTGTTGCGGGCACAGGAGACACAGGCAGAAACAAAGTCTATTACGTCTTTGTGCAGGGTAGGCCACCAATAATGCCGGGTAATGAGTTGGAGGGTCTTTTTCTGACCAGCGTGGCCAGCGAGTTTAGACGAATGACCCCAATGTAGAATTCTCTTCCGATCAGTCTCTGATACGAACGTCTTACCAGGAGGGAGACGATTTAGACTCACGGGAGCCACCTGCATCACTCTGGCGGGATCGATGATATGTTTAGGCTCATCTTCGAGATCCGACACCAGGAAGGACCGGGACAAGGCATCCGCCTTGATGTTTTTGTCAGCCGGGCGAAAATGCAAAAGAAAATCAAAACGGGCAAAAAACAAGGACCACCGGGCTTGGCGAGGGTTAAGTCTCTGAGCATGCTGAAGGTAAGACAGATTTTTGTGGTCCGTGTAGATGATTACCGGATGAAGAGCCCCCTCGAGTAGGTAACGCCACTCCTCCAATGCCAACTTAATGGCCAATAACTCACGATCTCCTATGGAGTAGTTGCGCTCGGAGGAGGAGAAGAGTTTGGAGAAGAAACCACAGGAAACCATCTTCCCGGATGAAGATTTTTGAGTAAGTACCGCTCCGGCTCCAGCAGAGGAAGCGTACACCTCCAGGAAGAACTGCTTGTTGCCGTCCGGGCGATGCAGCACTGGAGCGGAAGAGAAGGCTTGTTTCAAGGAAAGAAAGGCCTCCTCTGCTTCGGGCGTCCACTGTTTGGGGTTAGCATCCTTGCGGGTGAGCGCTGAGATTGGAGCAGTCCTGGAAGAGAAGTGCGGTATGAAGAGACGGTAATAGTTAGCGAATCCCAGGAACCGCTGAATGGCCTTCAACCCCTCTGGTCGGGGCCACTTCTCGATGGCAGACAGTTTCTCCGGATCCATTCGTAGGCCTGTCTGAGAGATAATGTAGCCCAGAAACGGAAGCGAGGTCTGCTCAAAGAGGCACTTCTCATATTTGGCGAAGAGGTGATTCTGCCTGAGCCTGAGCAGAACCTGACGAACATCCCTCCGGTGAGACTGGAGATCCGGAGAGAAGACCAAGATGTCGTCAAGGTACACCACAACGCAGGAGTAGAGGAGGTCCCGGAAGATGTCATTGACCAACTCCTGAAAGACTGCTGGAGCATTACAGAGACCAAAGGGCATAACCAGATACTCGTAGTGGCCATCCCGGGTGTTGAATGCCGTCTTCCATTCATCTCCTCGACGGATACGAACCAGGTTGTATGCTCCACGAAGATCCAGTTTAGTGAAGACTCTAGCCCCTCTAAGACGATCAAGCAACTCCGGAATGAGCGGAAGAGGGTACTTATTCTTCACCGTGATCAAATTTAGGCCTCTGTAGTCAATACAGGGACGGAGAGATCCGTCTTTCTTTTTTACAAAAAAGAAACCTGCTCCCGCGGGGGAGGTAGATTTCCGGATGAATCCTTTCGCTAAATTCTCCTCGATATATTCTGACATCGACCTGGTCTCTGCAGCGGACAATGGGTAAATACGCCCACGGGGAGGCGTAGTACCGGGTAGCAGGTCGATCGGGCAATCATATGGTCTATGCGGGGTTAATGTCTCTGCTTCCTTTTTATTAAAGACATCAGCGAATGGCCAATATGGAATCGGGAGTCCAGGTAGATTAGCAGGTGTAGGAGAAGAACGGACGGGATGGACAGGCACCAGACACGTTTTATGACAGCCCTGTCCCCAGCGAAGAATCTCTCCATTCTGCCAGTCGAGCACGGGTGCATGTTTTTGGAGCCAGGGCAGACCTAGTAAGAAAGCATGAGAGAGTCCAGGTAAAACATGAAACGAGATGCTCTCAGAATGCAACATTCCCACCTGCAGGGTTATGGCTTCGGTGATAAGTTGGATGGGACGAGGTAGGAGACCCCCATCCACAGCAGCAACAGATACTGGTTCAACCAGAGGTTTGGTGGGAATGCGATACTTCTCTACTAGGGACTGTGAAACAAGATTCCCAGCTGCTCCAGAATCAAGTTGGGCCAGTTCGAAGTAACGGTTCTTACCGATGAGAATAGAGACAGACAACAGCAGAGATGAAGAGGATTTATTCTGGTCTAGGTGGACCTCTCCGAGCGAACCTAGACACAGGCGTTTCCCGACCTCTCCGGACAGGTACGGATCCAGTGCTCCTTACTGCCACAGTAGAAGCAACTCCTCTCGGCACGGCGTGAGTCCTGACGGGCTTTGACCATCTTGGTCTGGTCGACCTGCATAGGCTCAGCAGTGTGCATCTGGGGAGGAACGGAAGGGGTTATAGATCTCTGAAACGAGGGTGCAAGACGAGGAAACCTTCTCTCACGGGTGACCTCTTTGGCACGTTCCTGGAACCGTAGATCAATTCGATTGGCAAGATTTATTAAGTCATCAAGGGAGTTTGGAATGTCCCGACCGGCCAGTTCATCTTTAATACGGCCGGACAGACCCTCCCAGAAGACCGAAATCAGGGCGTTATTGTCCCAAGCCAACTCTGAGGCTAGAGTACGGAACCGTATGGCATATTGACCAACGGTGAGACTCTCCTGACAGAGACGCAACAGAGATGATGCAGAGGAGGTCTTCCGTCCAGGTTCGTCGAATACCTTCCGGAAGGCCGAGAGAAAAGCAGGCAGGTCAGATACCAGAGGATCTTCTCTCTCCCAGAGAGGATTAAGCCAGGCCAGAGCCTCTCCGGTGAGATGGGACATGATGAAGGCAATTTTGGCCCGGTCAAAGTTAAACTGGTATGCCAGGAGTTCGAAATGCAGGGTGCACTGGTTAATGAAACCACGAGCCAGAGCAGGGTCGCCTCCAAACCTAGGAGGAGCTGAAAGTCGGGGTCCGGGAATGGAAACCACGGAATTGGGAAGCAGCGAGGCTGCCGGATTGTGAGTCATGGCTCCAGGGTGGTTGCTGGTGATGAATTCAGAGTGTCCAGGCGGGAATTGACGTTCCGCAGGTGACCCAGGATGGCCTCCTGTTGCGACCTCTGGTGAGATAGTTCATGACACAATTCCGGGAGTGAAGGGGTTTTGGTGCCACCGGGTTCCATGGCCCGAGCAAACTGTAACGGGTCTGATAGGTGAAACCACTGAGCTTTATTATACAAGACAGTATACTTGTAAGAGAGCAGGTGGCGCCCGGGGAATACGGACAGGAATTCACGGGAAGTGACCAGGGCAGTCTCTGGGTAGGCAGGTTGTCACGGCAAGTGACCAGGGCAGTCTCTGGGTAGGCAGGTTGTCACGGCAAGTGACCAGGGCAGTCTCTGGGTAGGCAGGTTGTCACGGCAAGTGACCAGGGCAGTCTCTGGGTAGGCAGGTTGTCACGGCAGGTGACCAGGGCAGTCTCTGGGTAGGCAGGTTGTCACGGCAGGTGACCAGGGCAGTCTCTGGGTAGGCAGGTTGTCACGGCAAGTGACCAGGGCAGTCTCTGGGTAGGCAGGTTGTCACGGCAAGTGACCAGGGCAGTCTCTGGGTATACAGGCTTATACGACCTGAGATGTTGGAGCCTCCTGGTAGGCTGCAGTCCGATGGCAGATGATCGCTCCCAAGCGAGCAGGCAGGAGTCTCTGGAGTAGCCGGTGATCACTGCTGGAGATGTCCGAACCTTCGGATAAAGCTGCAGTCGGATGGCAGATGATCGCTCCCAAGTGAGCAGGCAAGAGTCTCTGGAGTAGCCGGTGATCACTGCTGATGAAGTCCGAACCTTCGGATAGAGCTGCAGTCGGATGGCAGATGATCGCTCCCAAGTGAGCAGGCAAGAGTCTCTGTAATAGCCGGGGATCACTGCAGGTGATGTCCGAACCTCCGGGGAGGGCTGCAGTCAGATGGCAGACAGCAAACAGACAGGTAACAGGCAGGCAACTGGAACCAGGAGCTGAGGGCTGAAGCAGAGTTATACAGTGCAACAACAACATTGCTTGGGCACCTCCATTAAGGAGGAAGCCCTTAATATAAGGTGGAGTCCTCCGGCATTGGCCGGAGACTAATTTGGTAAAGGCTCCTTTAAGAGCGGGGGAGGGCGCGGGCGCACGCCCTAAGTCCAGCAGCAGGGAAGGAGCGCGCGGGCCCAGCAGGGCGGAAGGAGGACGCCGAGGATGCCGGAGGCGCCGAGGACGCCGGGGGCGCTGAGGACGCAGAGCGCTGGTAAGGGGAACGGCGTCCCTGCCTGGCAGAGGGCCGGGACGCCGACGCTACAAAGACTTACAGAAAACGTGTGACGTTGTCACGCTGTCACTGCGTACAGGAGGTCAGGGTCCTATGCTGACCCTAAGCTGGGGACCTGACTAATCCCTCTACCTGGAGGTACTGTTAATGGTACAGAGGTCCAGGCCGCCAGTGTAACCCTACCTCCTGAGAATCCCTGAACCTCAGTAATCTAGTCCTGAGAAGGACCCCGATCACAACAGTAGGGGACAGCGTAGTAAATGCTTAAACACAGTACTAGACGAATGAGACAGTACAAGGGGAAAACCAAAAACCACCTTGCATACAAAAACTCACACCACAATAACAGAGGGAACACCAACGGGTAAGGAGATAAATGATAAAGCGAGGAGGGGAAAAAACCACACCGAGTACACTTCGCTCCACACTCTTCAATACCACGATCCGCTCTGATGGTCTGTATGAAATGCTTTCACCGACAACTACCCTATCAGACCAGCAGGTATTTGAAGGAGTCCCAATACTGCAGAATTAACTGCAGCTGGGTGAGGCTGGGCCTCCTCTAGCAGAGAGAGAGAATTAACTCCCTCACTGCCGAAAAACACCAAGCACCAAAAACTCAGCTGCGAGAAGTCAGGCTATGCAATCGCGACGATCTTCATGGTGACACACCCGTGACAGGTGCATATGACTTGGTAGAAGGACAGTTTTTGCAGTCAGTACAAAAAAAACAGAATGTTAGGACAAAATGAATAATGTAAAATGGATTTTCCTGGGTTCATCAAGTACCTGGGGTTAAAAGGCTTATTTGGGTATATATGACTCGTAGCAGGGCAGGCCTTGCAGTCAATGCAAAAAAAAAACAGAATGGGAGGACAAAATGAATAACGTACAGTGGATTTTCCTGGGCCCATCCAGTACGTGGGTTCAAAGGCTTATTGGGGTCATATGACTTAGTAGCCTGCCAGGCCTTGCAGTCAATACAAAAAACAAGAGAATGGGAGGACAAAATGAATAATGTAATATGGATTTTCCTGGGCCCATCCAGAACCTGTGTTCAAAAGCTTATTGCGGTGCATATGACTTGTTAGGAGGGCAGGCCTTGCAGTCCATGCATAAGAAAACAGAATGGGAGGACAAAATGATTAATGTGAAGTGGATTTTCCTGGGCCCATCCAGTACCTGGGGTTAAAAGGCTTATCTGGGTGCATATGACTTCGTAGCAGGGCAGGCCTAGCAGTCAATACAAAAAACTAGAGAATGGGAGGACAAAATGAATAATGTAATATGGATTTTCCTGGGCCCATCCATTACCTGGGTTCAAAAGCTTATTGCGGTGCATATGACTTGGTAGCAGGGCAGGCCTTGCAGTCAATCCTTAAGAAAACAGAAAGGGAGGACAAAATGATTAATGTGAAGTGGATTTTCCTGGGCCCATCCAGTACATGGGCTCAAAGGCTCATTGGGGTTCACATGACTTGATAGGAGGGCAGGCCTTGCAGTTAATGCAAAAATAACAAAATGGGAGGACAAAATGAATACTGTGCACTGGATTTTCCTGGGCCCATCCAGTACCTGGGTTCAAAGGCTTATTAGGGTGCATATGACTTGGTAGCAGGGCAGGCCTTGCAGCCAATACCAAAAAAAGAGAATGGGAGGACAAAATGAATTATGTAATATGGATTTTCCTGGGCCCATCCAGTACCTGGGTTCAAAAGCTTATTGCGGTGCATATGACTTGGCAGCAGGGCAGGCCTTGCAGTCAATGCTAAGAAAACAGAATAGGAGGACAAAATGATTAATGTGAAGTGGATTTTCCTGGGCCCATCCAGTACCTGGGTTCAAAGGCTTATTGGGTGCATATGACTTGGTAACAGGAAAGTTTTTGCAGTCAGTGCAAAAAAAAAAAACAGAATGGAGGACAAAATGAGTAATGTGAAGTGGATTTTCCTGGGACTATCCAGTACCTGGTTTCAAAGGCTAATTTGGGTGCATATGACTCGGTAGCAGGGCAGGCCTTGCAGTCAATGAAAAAAAAACAGAATGGGAGGACAAAATGAATAATATGAAATGGATTTTCCAGGGCCCATCCAGTACGTGGGTTCAAAGGCTTTTTGGGGTGCATATGCCATGGTATCAGGGCAGGATTTGCAGACAACGCAAAAAAAAAAAAGATCGGAGGACAAAATGAATAATGTGAAGTGGATTTTCCTGAGCTCATCCAGCACTTGAGTTCAAAGGCTTATTGGGGTGCATAAGACTTGGTAGCAGGGCAAGCCTTGCAGTCAATGTAAAAAAACAGAATTTGAGGACAAAATGCATAAAGTGAAATGGAATTTCCAGGGCCAATCCAGTACGTGGGTTCAAAGGCTTATTTTGGGTTCATATGACTTGGTAGCAGGGCAGGCCTTGCAGTCAATGCAAAAACAGAATGGTAGGACAAAATGAATAATGTAAAGTGGATTTTCCTGGGAACATCCAGTACCCGGGTTTAAAGGCTTATTGGGGTGCATATGACTTGGTAGCAGGGCATGCCTTGAAGTCAATGCATAAGAAAACAGAATGGGAAGACAAAATGAATAATGTGAAGTGGATTTTTCTGCGCCATTCCAGTACCTGTGCTCAAAGGTTAATTGGGGTGCTGTCAAGCTGTCACTGCGTACAGGAGGTCAGGGTCCTATGCTGACCCTAAGCTGGGGACCTGACTAATCCCTCTACCTGGAGGTACTGTTAATGGTACAGAGGTCCAGGCCGCCAGCGTAACCCTACCTCCTGAGAATCCCTGAACCTCAGTAATCTAGTCCTGAGAAGGACCCCGATCACAACAGTAGGGGACAGGGTAGTAAATGCTTAAACACAGTACTAGACGAACGAGACAGTACAAGGGGAAAACCAAAAACCACCTTGCATACAAAAACTCACACCACAATAACAGAGGGAACACCAACGGGTAAGGAGATAAATGATAAAGCGAGGAGGGGAAAAAACCACACCGAGTACACTTCGCTCCACACTCTTCAATACCACGATCCGCTCTGATGGTCTGTATGAAATGCTTTCATACAACTACCCTATCAGACCAGCAGGTACTTGAAGGAATCCCATAACTGCAGAATTAACTGCAGCTGGGTGAGGCTGGGCCTCGTCTAGCAGAGAGAGAGAATTAACTCCCTCCATGCCGAAAAACACCAAGCACCAAAAACTCAGCTGCGAGAAGTCAGGCTGTGCAATCGCGACGATCTTCGTGGCTACACACCCGTGACAGTACCCCCCTTCTACGAGGGGCCACCGGACCCTCAGGGCCAGGTTTATCCGGGTGAGTGTGTGGAAGGCCCGAATTAATCGGTCTGCGTTAATATCCGACGCAGGAACCCACATCCTCTCCTCAGGACCATACCCCTTCCAATGAACCAGGTACTGAAGGGACCGGCGATTAAAATGTGAATCGACGACTTTCGATACCTGAAACTCCAAGTTACCATTGATTAAATGAGAACTGAACATTCAACAAACTTTACATAAGTCAATAGAAAAAGCACATATAAGACATTTTGTATTACGGTATATCTTATCAGAGCAATCTGCTTCTTTCTCCACTTGTGAGACACTTTTCCCTCTCCGTCCTGATCCTTGAACTCCCCATCCACTCTGAAGAAACACTCAGCTCAAATCCCTTGTTCTAAAGACATGATGGACTCCCATCAAAGTGAGGTATAACATTACATGGCCATCACATTATCCATGGCCAACAGATCATATCACAATACTTCGCCATATTCTATGGCTAAGGGTGGGGAGGAGTGAGGAGCAGGGAGAGAAAACAGGCAGAGCAGAACCGTATAGAACAAAATGGACAGGCAGGCAGATGCTATGGCCAATCTAATCATTGGAATCAGTTATAAGTGAAAGAAAATCCTCAACGATTCATGCCTGACTCAATTTGACAAATGTAAGGTTTTCTACAATTATGAAGGACCATCTGGTTATTTTGGATGTCACAAATCGCACTGCCATGATGAATACTCTCTGTGACTGTATACTGGAGGGTAGAGAAGCCAGAAAAATAACACCATTTTGCTTGTATAGCATTGGTTTAAAAGCATGACTATCCAATAGTCAGCCCTTTACATGATGCTAACAATACACTTGTCAGCCCACAAACAAGCATGTAGGATGACCATGGACCCTGTTGGTTCACTTTCCACCTACCGTTGTGACGGTTGTCACCATACATTTCGCACTAACTGTCAGTCTCGTCACCTACCTGTGCTGGGATAACTAAATGTACCCCTTCAAATCCACCTACTGCTTATGCTCCTCCCTCCTCATCTTAATCCACATTCTATACTTCGTAAGAAGCACATGAAGGTCCTAGAGTGGCCTAGCCAGTCTCCAGATCTCAATCCCATAGAAAACCTTTGGAGGGATTTGAAAGTCCGTGTTGCCAGCGACAGACCCAAAACATCACTGCTCCAGAGGAGACCTGCATGGAAGAATGGGCCAACATACCACCAACAGTGTGTGCCAACATTGTGAAGACTTACAGAAAAAGTGTGACCTTGTCACGCTGTCACTGCGTACAGGAGGTCAGGGTCCTATGCTGACCCTAAGCTGGGGACCTGACTAATCCCTCTACCTGGAGGTACTGTTATTGGTACAGAGGTCCAGGCCGCCAGTGTAACCCTACCTCCTGAGAATCCCTGAACCTCAGTAATCTAGTCCTGAGAAGGACCCCGATCACAACAGTAGGGGACAGGGTAGTAAATGCTTAAACACAGTACTAGACGAATGAGACAGTACAAGGGGAAAACCAAAAACCACCTTGCATACAAAAACTCACACCACAATAACAGAGGGAACACCAACGGGTAAGGAGATAAATGATAAAGCGAGGAGGGGAAAAAACCACTCCGAGTACACTTCGCTCCACACTCTTCAATACCACGATCCGCTCTGATGGTCTGTATGAAATGCTTTCACCGACAACTACCCTATCAGACCAGCAGGTATTTGAAGGAGTCCCAATACTGCAGAATTAACTGCAGCTGGGTGAGGCTGGGCCTCCTCTAGCAGAGAGAGAGAATTAACTCCCTCACTGCCGAAAAACACCAAGCACCAAAAACTCAGCTGCGAGAAGTCAGGCTATGCAATCGCGACGATCTTCATGGTGACATACCCGTGACAGGTGCATATGACTTGGTAGAAGGACAGTTTTTGCAGTCAGTACAAAAAAAAACAGAATGTTAGGACAAAATGAATAATGTAAAATGGATTTTCCTGGGTTCATCAAGTACCTGGGTTAAAAGGCTTATTTGGGTATATATGACTTTGTAGCAGGGCAGGCCTTCCAGTCAATGCAAAAAAAAAACAGAATGGGAGGACAAAATGAATAACGTACAGTGGATTTTCCTGGGCCCATCCAGTACGTGGGTTCAAAGGCTTATTGGGGTCATATGACTTAGTAGCCTGCCAGGCCTTGCAGTCAATACAAAAAACAAGAGAATGGGAGGACAAAATGAATAATGTAATATGGATTTTCCTGGGCCCATCCAGAACCCGTGTTCAAAAGCTTATTGCGGTGCATATGACTTGGTAGCAGGGCAGGCCTTGCAGTCAATCCTTAAGAAAACAGAATGGGAGGACAAAATGATTAATGTGAACTGGATTTTCCTGGGCCCATTCAGTACCTGGGTTCAAAGGCTTATTGGGGTTCATATGACTTGTTAGGAGGGCAGGCCTTGCAGTCCATGCATAAGAAAACAGAATGGGAGGACAAAATGATTAATGTGAAGTGGATTTTTCTGGGCCCATCCAGTACCTGGGGTTAAAAGGCTTATTTGGGTGCATATGACTTCGTAGCAGGGCAGGCCTTGCAGTCAATACAAAAAACTAGAGAATGGGAGGACAAAATGAATAATGTAATATGGATTTTCCTGGGCCCATCCATTACCTGGGTTCAAAAGCTTATTGCGGTACATATGACTTGGTAGCATGGCAGGCCTTGCAGTCAATCCTTAAGAAAACAGAAAGGGAGGACAAAATGATTAATGTGAAGTGGATTTTCCTGGGCCCATCCAGTACCTGGGCTCAAAGGCTTATTGGGGTTCACATGACTTGTTAGGAGGGCAGGCCTTGCAGTCAATGCAAAAAAACAGAATGGGAGGACAAAATGAATAACGTACAGTGGATTTTCCTGGGCCCATCCAGTACGTGGGTTCAAAGGCTTATTGGGGTCATATGACTTAGTAGCCTGCCAGGCCTTGCAGTCAATACAAAAAACAAGAGAATGGGAGGACAAAATGAATAATGTAATATGGATTTTCCTGGGCCCATCCAGAACCCGTGTTCAAAAGCTTATTGCGGTGCATATGACTTGGTAGCAGGGCAGGCCTTGCAGTCAATCCTTAAGAAAACAGAATGGGAGGACAAAATGATTAATGTGAAGTGGATTTTCCTGGGCCCATTCAGTACCTGGGTTCAAAGGCTTATTGGGGTTCATATGACTTGTTAGGAGGGCAGGCCTTGCAGTCCATGCATAAGAAAACAGAATGGGAGGACAAAATGATTAATGTGAAGTGGATTTTCCTGGGCCCATCCAGTACCTGGGGTTAAAAGGCTTATTTGGGTGCATATGACTTCGTAGCAGGGCAGGCCTTGCAGTCAATACAAAAAACTAGAGAATGGGAGGACAAATGAATAATGTAATATGGATTTTCCTGGGCCCATCCATTACCTGGGTTCAAAAGCTTATTGCGGTGCATATGACTTGGTAGCAGGGCAGCCTTGCAGTCAATCCTTAAGAAAACAGAAAGGGAGGACAAAATGATTAATGTGAAGTGGATTTTCCTGGGCCCATCCAGTACCTGGGCTCAAAGGCTTATTGGGTTCACATGACTTGTTAGGAGGGCAGGCCTTGCAGTTAATGCAAAAATAACAAAATGGGAGGACAAAAGTGAATACCGTGCACTGGATTTTCCTGGGCCCATCCAGTACCTGGTTCAAAGGCTTATTAGGGTGCATATGACTTGGTAGCAGGGCAGGCCTTGCAGCCAATACCAAAAAAAAAGAGAATGGGAGGACAAAATGAATTATGTAATATGGATTTTCCTGGGCCCATTCAGTACCTGGGTTCAAAGCTTATTGCGGTGCATATGACTTGGCAGCAGGGCAGGCCTTGCAGTCAATGCTTAAGAAAACAGAATAGGAGAACAAAATGATTAATGTGAAGTGGATTTTCCTGGGCCCATCCAGTACCTGGGTTCAAAGGCTTATTGGGGTGCATATGACTTGGTAGAAGGAAAGTTTTTGCAGTCAGTGCAAAAAAAAAAACAGAATGGGAGGACAAAATGAGTAATGTGAAGTGGATTTTCCTGGGACTATCCAGTACCTGGTTTCAAAGGCTAATTTGGGTGCATATGACTCGGTAGCAGGGCAGGCCTTGCAGTCAATGAAAAAAAACAGAATGGGAGGACAAAATGAATAATATGAAATGGATTTTCCAGGGCCCATCCAGTACGTGGGTTCAAAGGCTTTTTAGGGTGCATATGCCATGGTATCAGGGCAGTTTTGCAGACAACGCAAAAAAAAAAAGAATTGGAGGACAAAATGAATAATGTGAAGTGGATTTTCCTGAGCTCATCCAGCACCTGAGTTCAAAGGCTTATTGGGGTGCATAAGACTTGGTAGCAGGGCAAGCCTTGCAGTCAATGTAAAAAAACAGAATTTGAGGACAAAATGCATAATGTGAAATGTAATTTCCAGGGCCAATCCAGTACATGGGTTCAAAGGCTTATTTTGGGTTCATATGACTTGGTAGCAGGGCAGGCCTTGCAGTCAATACAAAAAAACAGAATGGGAGGACAAAATGAATAATGTGAAGTGGATTTTCCGGGGCCCATCCAGTACCTGGGTTTAAAGGCTTATTGGGGTGCATATGACTTGGTAGCAGGGCATGCCTTGCAGTCAATGCATAAGAAAACAGAATGGGAGGACAAAATGAATAATGTGAAGAGGATTTTCCTGGGCCCATCCAGTACCTGGGTTCAAAGGCTTATTGGGGTGCATATGACTTGATATCAGTGCAGGCATTGCATTCAATGCAAAAAAATGAATGGTAGGACAAAAGAAATAATGTGAAGTGGATTTTCCTGGGCCCATCCAGTACCTGGGTTCAAAGTCTTATTGGGTGCATATGAATTGGTAGCAGGGCAGACCTTGCAGTTAATGCAAAAAAAACAGAATGGGAGGACAAAATGAATAATGTGAAGTGGATTTTCCTGGGCCCGTCCAGTACCTGGGTTCAAAGGCGTATTGGGGTGCATATGACTTTGTAGCAGGGCAGGCATTGCATTCAATGCAAAAAAAAACAGAATGGGAGGACAAAATGAATAATGTGCAGTGGATTTTCCTGGGCCCATCCAGTTCCTGGGTTCAAAGGCTTTTTAGGGTTCATATGACTTGGTAGCAGGGCAGGCCTTGCTGTCAATGCATAAGAAAACAGAATGGGAGGACAAAATGAATAATGTGAAGAGGATTTTCCTGGGCCCTTCCAGTACCTTGGTTCAAAGGCTTATTGGGGTGCATATGACTTGGTAGAAGGAAAGTTTTTGCAGTCAGTGCAAAAAAAAAAAACAGAATGGGAGGACAAAATAAATAATTTGAAGTGGATTTTCCTGCGCCAATCCAGTACCTGGTTTCAAAGGCTTATTTGGGTGCAAATGACTTGGTGGCAGGTTAGGCCTTGCAGTCAATGAAAAAAAAACAGAATGGAGGACAAAAATGAATAATATGAAATGGATTTTCCAGGGCCCATCCAGTACGTGGGTTCAAAGGCTTATTGGGGTGCATATGCTATGGTATCAGGGCAGGCCTTGCAGACAACGCAAAAAAAAAAAGAATCGCAGGACAAAATCAATAATGTGAAGTGGATTTTCCTGGGCTCATCCAGCACCTGAGTCCAAAGGCTTATTGGGGTGCATATGACTTGGTAGCAGGGCAGGCCTTGCAGTCAATACAAAAAAACAGAATGGAGGACAAAATGAATAATGTGAAATGGAATTTCCAGGGCCAATCCAGTACGTGGGTTCAAAGGCTTATTTTGGGTTCTTATGACTTGGTAGCAGGGCAGGGCAGGCCTTGCAGTCAATACAAAAAAACAGAATGGGAGGACAAAATTAATAATGTAAACTGGATTTTCCTGGGACCATCCAGTACCCGGGTTTAAAGGCTTATTGGGGTGCATATGACTTTGTAGCAGGGCATGCCTTGAAGTCAATGCATAAGAAAACAGAATGGGAGGACAAAATGATTAATGTGAAGAGAATTTTCCTGGGCCCATCCAGTACCTGGGTTCAAAGGCTTATTGGGGTGCAAATGACTTGCCAGCAGGGCAGGCCTTGCAGTCAATGCAAAATCAGAATGGGAGGACAAAATGAATAATGTGAAGTGGATTTTTCTGCGCCATTCCAGTACCTGTGTTCAAAGGCTAATTGGGGTGCATATGACTTGGTAGAAGGACAGTTTTTGCAGTCAGTACAAAAAAAAAACAGAATGTGAGGACAAAATGAATAATGTGAAGTGGATTTTCCTGGGTTCATCAAGTGCCGGGGGTTAAAAGGCTTATTTGGGTGCATATGATTTCGTAGCAGGGCAGGCCTTGCAGTCAATGCAAAAAAAAAACAGAATGGGAGGACAATATGAATAATATGCAGTGGATTTTCCTGGGTCCATCCAGTACGTGGGTTCAAAGGCTTATTGGGGTCATATGACTTAGTAGCCTGCCAGGCCTTGCAGTCAATACAAAAAACAAAAGAATGGGAGGACAAAATGAATAATGTAATATGGATTTTCCTGTTCCCATCCATTACCTCAGTTCAAAAGCTTATTGCGGTGCATATGACTTGGTAGCAGGGCAGGCCTTGCAGTCAATCCTTAAGAAAACAGAATGGGAGGACAAAATGATTAATGTGAAGTGAATTTTCCTGGGCCCATCCAGTACCTGGGTTCAAAGGCTTATTGGGGTTCATATGACTTGTTAGGAGGGCAGGCCTTGCAGTTAATACAAAAAAACAGAATGGTAGGACAAAATGAATAATGTAAAGTGGATTTTCCTGAGCCCATCCAGTACCTGGGTTTAAAGGCTTATTGGGGTGCATATGACTTGGTAGCAGGGCAGGCATTGCATTCAATGCATAAGAAAACAGAATGGGAGGAAAAATGATTAATGTGAAGAGAATTTTCCTGGGCCCATCCAGTACCTGGGTTTAAAGGCTTATTGGGGTGCATATGACTTGGTAGCAGGGAAGGCCTTGCAGTCAATGCATAAGAAAACAGAATGGGAGGAAAAAATGAATAATGTGAAGTGGATTTTCCTGGGCCCATCCAGTACCTGGGTTCAAAGTCTTATTGGGGTGCATATGACTTGGTAGCTGGGCAGAACTTGCAGTCAATGCAAAAAAACAGAATGGGAGGACAAAATGAACAATGTGAAGTGGATTTTCCTGGGCCCATCCAGTACGTGGGTTCAAAGGCTTATTGTGGTGTATATGACTTTGTAGTAGGGCAGACCTTGCAGTCAATAAAAATAAAACAGAATGGGAGGACAAAATGAAAAATGTGAAGTGGATTTTCATGCGCCATTCCAGTACCAGGGTTCAAAGGCTTATTTGGGTGCATATGTCTTTGTAGCGGGCAGGCCTTGCAGTCAATGAAAAAAAAAAACAGAACAGGAGGACAAAATGAATAATGTAAAGTGGATTTTCCTGCGCCATTCCAGTACCTCGGTTCAAAGGCTTATTGGGGTGCATATGACTTGGTAGCAAGGCAGACCTTGCAGTCATTGGAAAAAAAACAGAATGGGAGGGCAAAATGATTAATGAGAAGTGGATTTTCCTGGGCTCATCCTGTACCTGGGGTTAAAAGGTTTATTTGGGTGCATATGACTTGGCAGCAGGGTAGGCTTTGCAGTCAATGCAAAAAAAAAACAGAATGAGAGGACAAAATGAATAATGTGAAGAGGATTTTCCTGGACCCATCCTGTACGTTGGTTTAAAGGCTTATTGGGGTTCATATGACTTAGTAGCCGGCAAGGCCTTGCAGTCAATACAAAAAAAACAGAATGGGAGGACAAAATGAATAATGTGCAGTGGATGTTCCTGGGCCCATCCAGTACGTGGTTTCAAAGGCTTATTGGGTTTCATATGACCTGGTAGCAGGGCAGGCCTTGCAGTCAAGGGAAAAAAAAACAGAATGGGAGGACAAAATGAATAATGTGAAGTGGATTTTCCTGGATCCATCCTGTACGTTGGTTTAAAGGCTTATTGGGGTGCATATGACTTAGTAGCCGGCCAGGCCTTGCAGTCAATGAAAAAAAAACAGAATGGGAGGACAAAATTAATAATGTGAGGTGGATTTTCCTGGGCCCATGCAGTACCTGGGTTCAAAGGCTTATTTGGGTGCATATGAATTGGTAGCAGGACAGGACTTGCAGTCAATGGAAAAAAAAAAAACAGAATGGGAGGACAAAATGAATAATGTGCAGTGGATTTTCCTGGGCCCAACCAGTACGTGGGTTCAAAGGCTTATTGGGGTTCATATGACTTGCTAGCAGGGCAGGCCTTGCGGTCAATGCAAAAAAAAAACAGAATGGGAGGACAAAATGAATAATGTGCAGTGGATTTTCCTGGGCCCATTCAGCATGTGGTTTTCAAAGGCTTATTTGTGTGCATATGACATGGTAGCAGGGTACGCCTAGCAGCCAATGCAAAAAAAACAGAACTGTAGGACAAAATAAATAATGTGAAGTGGATTTTCCTGGGCCCATCCAGTACCTGGGTTCAAAGGCTAATTACGGTGCATATGACTTGGTAGCAGGGCAGGCCTTGCAGTCAATGCAAAAAATAAACAGAATGGGAGGACAAAATGAATAATGTGAAGTTGATTTTCCTGGGCCCATCCAGTACCTGGGTTCAAAGGCATATTGGGGTGCTATGACTTGGTAGGAGGGCAGACCTTGCAGTCAATGCAAAAAAAAAGAGAATGGGAGGACAAAATGAATAATGTGCAGTGGATTTTCCTGCGCCAATCCAGTACCTGGGTTCAAAGGCTTATTTGGGTGCATATGACTTGGTAGCAGGGCAGGCCTTGCAGTCAATGAAAAAAAAAACAGAATAGGAAGACAAAATGAATAAGGTGAAGTGGATTTTCTTGGGCTCATCCAGTACCTGGGGTTAAAAGGCTTATATGGGTGCATATGACTTGGTAGCAGGGCAGGCCTTGCAGTCAATGCAAAAAAAAACTGAATGGGAGGACAAAATGAATAATGTAAAGTGGATTTTTCAGGGCCCAACCAGTACGTGAGTTCAAAAACTTATTGGGGTACATATGACTTGATAGCAGGGCAGGCCTTCCAGTCAATGCAAAAAAAACAGAATGGGATGACAAAATAAATAATTTGAAGTAGATTTTCCTGGGCCCATACAGTACCTGGGTTCAAAGGCTTATTTGGGTGCATATGACTTGGTAGCAGGGCAGGCATTGCAGTCAATGCAAAAAAAAACAGAATGGGAGGACAAGATGAATAATGTGAAGTTGATTTTCCTGGGCCCATCCAGTACCTGGGGTTAAAAAGCTTTTTGGGTGTATATGACTTGGTAGCAGGCAGACCTTGCAGTCATTGCAACAAAAAAAAAAAGAGAATGGAGGACAAAATGAATAATGTGCAGTGGATTTTCCTGCGCCCATCCAGTCCTGGGTTCAAAGGCTTATTGGGTGAATATGACTTGGTAGTAGGGCAGCTTGCAGTCAATGCAAAAAAAAACAGAATGGAGGACAAAATGAATAATTGAAGTGGATTTTCCTGGGCCCATCAGTACCTGGGTTTAAAAGCTTATTGGGTGATATGACTACGTAGCAGGCAGCCTTGCAGTCATGCAAAAAAAAAAAACAGAATAGGAAGAAAATAATGATATGTGTATTTTCCTGGGCCCATCCAGTTTGGGTTCAAAGGCTTATTGGGTCATATGACTTGGTAGCTGGCAGCTTTAGCAGTCAATACAAAAAAAACACAATGGGAGAACAAATGAATAATGTAAGTGGATTTTCCTGGGCCCATACAGTACCTGGGTTAAAGGCTTATATGGGTGCAATTGACTGTAGCAGGGCAAGCCTTGCAGTCAATGCAAAAAAAAACAGAATGGGAGGACAAAATGAATAATGTTAAGTGGATTTTCCTAGGCCATCCAGTAAGTGGGTTCAAAGGCTTATTGGGGTTCATATGACTTTGGTAGTGCAGGCTTGCAGTCAATGCAAAAAAAAACACAATGGGAGGACAAAATGAATAATGTAAGTGGATTTTCCTGGGCCCATCCAGTACCTGGGTTTCAGAGGCTTATTGGGGTGCATTTGACTTGGTAGCAGGGCAGACCTTGCAGTCAATGCAAAAAAACAGAATGGGAGGACAAAATGAACAATGTGAAGTGGATTTTCCTGGGCCCATCCAGTACTGGGTTCAAAGGCTTATTGTGGTGAATATACTTTGTATCAGTGCAGGCCTTGCATCAATGCAAAAAAAAAGAATGGGTAGGACAAAAGAAATAACGTAGTGGATTTCCTGGGCCCATCCAGTACCTGGGTCAAAGTCTTATTGGGTGCATGTGACTTGGTAGCATGGCAGCCTTGCAGTCAATGAATAAAAACAGAATGGGAGGACAAAATGATAAATGTGAAGTGGATTTTCATGGCCATCCAGTACCAGGGTTCAAAGCTTATTTGGGTGATATCTTGTACGTGCAGGCCTTGCAGTCAATGAAAAAAAAAAAAGAAGGTAGGACAAAATGAATAATGTAAAGTGGATTTACCTGGCCATTCCAGTACCTCGGTCAAAGCTTATTTGGTGATATGACTTGGTAGCATGGCAGACCTTGCAGTCATGAAAAAAAAACAGAATGGGAGGACAAAATGAAATGTGAAGTGGATTTTCATGGCCATTCCAGTACCTGGGTTAAAAGGTTTTATTTGGGTGCATATGTCTTTGTAGCGGGAGGCTTGCAGTCAATGCAAAAAAAAAACAGAACTGAGAGGACAAAATGAATAATGTAAGGGATTTTCCTGCCCATTCCAGTACTGGTTCAAAGGCTTATTGGGGTTCATATGACTTAGTAGCAGGCAGACCTTGCAGTCATGAAAAAAAAACAGAATGGGAGGCAAAATGAATAATGATGCAGTGGATTTCCTGGGCCCCATCCAGTACGTGGTTTAAAGGTTTATTTGGGTCATATGACCTGGAGCAGGGAGGCTTGCAGTCAATGGCAAAAAAAAACAGAATGGGAGGACAAAATGAATAATGTGAAGTGGATTTTCCTGGATCCATCCTGTACGTTGGTTTAAAGGCTTATTGGGGTTGCATATGACTTAGTAGCCGGCAAGGCCTTGCAGTCAATACAAAAAAACAGAATGGGAGACAAAATGAATAATGTGCAGTGATTTTCCTGGGCCCATCCAGTACTGGTTCAAAGGCATTATTGGGGTGCTATGACTTGGTAGAGGGCAGACCTTGCAGTCAATGAAAAAAAAACAGAATGGGAGGACAAAATGAATAATGTGAGTGGATTTTCCTGGATCCATCCTGAGGTTCAAAGGCTTATTTGGGTGCATATGACTTAGTAGCCGGCAGGCCTTGCAGTCAATGAAAAAAAAACAGAATGGGACAAAATGAATAAGTGAAGTGGATTTTCCTGGGCCATCCAGTACCTGGGTTCAAAGGCTATATTGGGTGCATATGACTTGGTAGCAGGGCAGACCTTGCAGTCAATGCAAAAAAAAAGAATGGGAGGACAAAATGAATAATGTAAGTGGATTTTCAGCGCCAACCAGTACCTGGGTTCAAAGCTTATTGGGTACATATGACTTGTAGCAGGGCAGGCCTTGCAGTCAATGAAAAAAAAACAGAATGGAAGACAAAATAATAATTGAAGTGATTTTCTTGGGCCATCAGTACCTGGGATTCAAAGGCTTATATGGGTGCATATGACTTGGTAGCAGGGCAGGCCTTGCAGTCAATGCAAAAAAAAAACAGAATGGGAGGACAAAATGAATAATGTGAAGTTGATTTTCCTGGGCCCATCCAGTACCTGGGTTCAAAGGCATATTGGGGTGCATATGACTTGGTAGGAGGGCAGACCTTGCAGTCAATGCAAAAAAAAAGAGAATGGGAGGACAAAATGAATAATGTGCAGTGGATTTTCCTGCGCCAATCCAGTACCTGGGTTCAAAGGCTTATTTGGGTGCATAGACTTAGTAGCAGGGCAGGCCTTGCAGTCAATGAAAAAAAAACAGAATGGAAGGACAAAATGAATAATATGAAGTGGATTTTCCTGGGCCCATCCAGTACCTGGGGTTAAAAAGCTTTTTGGGTGTATATGACTTGGTAGCAGGCAGACCTTGCAGTCATTGCAAAAAAAAAAACAGAATGGGAGGACAAAATGAATAATGTGAAGTGGGTTTTCCTGGGCCCATCCAGTTCCTGGGTTCAAAGGCTTATTGAGGTGAATATGACTTGGTAGCAGGGCATGCTTGCAGTCAATGCAAAATAAAACAGAATGGGAGATCAAAATGAATAATGTGAAGTGGATTTTCCTGGGCTCATACAGTACCTGGGTTAAAAGGCTTATATGGGTGCAAATGACTACGTAGCAGGGCAGGCCTTGCAGTCAATGCAAAAAAAAAACAGAATGGGAGGACAAAATAATTAATGTGCAGTGGATTTTCCTAGGCCCATCCAGTAAGTGGGTTCAAAGGCTTATTGGGGTTCATATGACTTGGTAGCCGGCCAGGCTTTGCAGTCAATACAAAAAAAACACAATGGGAGGAGAAAATGAATAATGTAAAGTGGATTTTCCTGGGCCCATCCAGTACCTGGGTTCAGAGGCTTATTGGGGTGCATTTGACTTGGTAGCAGGGCAAACCTTGCAGTCAATGCAAAAAAAAACAGAATGGCAGAACAAAATGAATAATGTGAAGTGGATTTTCTTGGGCCCATTCAGTACCTGGGTTCAAAGGCTTATTGAGGTGCATATGACTTGGTAGCAGGCAGACCTTGCAGTCAATACAAAAAAAACACAATGGGAGGACAAAATGAATAATGTGAAGTGGATTTTCCTGGGCCCATCCAGTACCTGGGTTCAAAGTCATCTTGGGGTGCATTTGACTTGGTAGCAGGCAGACCTTGCAGTCATTGCAAAAAAAAAACACAATGGAAGGACAAAATGAATAATGTGAAGTGGATTTTCCTGGGCCCATCCAGTACGTGTGTTCAAAGGCCTATTGGGGCGTATATGTCTTGGCAGCAGGGCAGGCCTTGCAGTATATGCAAAAAAAAAAAAAATGGGAGGACAGCATGAATAATGTGAAGTGGATTTTCCTGGGCCCATCCAGTACGTGGGTTCAAATGCTTATTGGGGTGCATATGACTTGTTACCATGGCAGGCCTTGTAGTCAATTCCAAAAAAACAAAATGGGAGGACAAAATGAATAATGTGAAGTGGATTTTCCTGAGCCCATCCAGTACCTGGGTTCAAAGGCTTATTGGGGTGCATTTGACTTGGTAGCAGGGCAGACCTTGCAGTCAATGCAAAAAAAAGAGAATGGGAGGACAAAATGAAAAATGTGCAGTGGATTATCCTGGGCCCATGCAGTATGTGGTTTCAAAGGCTTATTGGGGTGCATATGACATGGTAGCTGTTAGGGGTCGAGTTCCCGCTTCTGCACAAGGGGAATCTCGAGCCATTCCGGCCGCAGTGGACTCTGCTCAGCTTAGACGTCGGTCCCAGCGTCTCGCCCAGTCTGGCAGTGTGAAGAGGATTACTGCTGCTCCTCCAAACTCTGCTATTGTGGCCAGTACTGGTTAGTGGCGAGCAGACGTCTTTAGGACAAAGTCCTTGTTTTTCCCTTCTGAGCATGCCCAGTGTGAGATCTCTCATTGGAGATCAGAGGTCACATGCTCAGGTACTTCAGCAGCTCCTATTGGTCTGCCAGGAAGGTCCTGTGACTACTGGTGTTCTGGAACAAGTTTCATTGGTCCTTGTTTCTGGCAGGTCCTGTAGCTGTTATTATAAAAGGGTGGCAATGCTGAGCCGCCATGCGCTAGTATCATCCATTTTATGCTTTGCGCCAGTGTGGTCATGCATGTGTGTGGTTAGGGCCCCGGCTGAAATAAGACCCTAGAATACCGACTTAATCGGTGAGGAGTTTGGTATGCTAGCTGGTCAGGGTCGGTGTCCTAGATGCCCTAGATTACCGGATAACCGGTGAGGAGTTTGATTGCCGTATTCAGGGCCTGGCGTTCAGATGCCATAGATTGCGGGTGACTCCCGCGAGGACATTAGCGCATGATCACGTTCTATGTTCACTTAGCACTTAACTGTGTACCTGGGTGCCTGACAGGACACAGAACTTTTTTTCAGCGGCTCTGTGAGGTAACAGGGTTCGCTTACATCGCTAGACAGCGCCCTAGCGTGTTTATTTTGCGACTCAGTTGTGTTCAGTGAGTTCGCACACATCGCCATATTGCGCTGTGGCACTCCTTCTAGCGGCTCTGTGGAATAACAGAGTTCGCACATATTGCCACAGCGCATTGCGGTGTTTATTTTGGCGACTCTGCGGGATAACAGAGTTTGCATCTTGCGCCATTTTTCTAGCAGCAGATTCCGCCTGCACGGTGGACCCCGGGCTGTGAACGCATCTCTCTATCTCATATATTTGGTGCATTCCGCAGACCCTAACAGTAGCAGGGCATGCCTAGCAGCCAATGCAAAAAAAAACAGAATTTTAGGACAAAATGAATAATGTGAAGTGGATTTTATTGGGCTCATCCAGTACCTGGGTTCAACAGCTTATTGAGGTTCAAATGACTTGGTAGAAGGACAGCCTTGCAGTCTATGCAAAAAAAAACAATGGGAGGACAAAATGTATAATGTGAAGTGGATTTTCCTGGGCCCATTCAGTACCTGGGTTCAAATGCTTATTGGGGTGCATTTGACTTGGTAGCAGGGCAGACCTTGCAGTCAATGCAAAAAAAACCAGAATGGGAGAACAAAATGAATAATGTGAAGTTGATTTTCCTTGGCCCATACAGTACCTGGGTTAAAAAGCTTATTTGGGTGTATTTGATTTGGTAGCAGGGGGCAGGCCTTGCAGTCAATGCAAAAAAAAAAAACAGAATGGGAGGACAAAATGAATAATGTGCAGTTGATTTTCCTGGGCCCATCCAGTATGTGGGTTCAAAGGCTTATTGGGGTTCATATGACTTGCTAGCATGGCAGGCCTTGCAGTCAGTGCAAAAAAAAAACAGAAAGGGACATAAAAAAAAAAATAATGTGAAGTGGATTTTCCTGGGCTCATCCAGTACCTGGGTTCAAATGATTATTGGGTTGCATATGACTTGGTAGCAGGGCAGGCCTTGCAGTCAATGCAAAAAAAAAAACAGAATGGGAGGACAAAATGAATAATGTAAAGTGGATTTTCCTGGGCCCATCCAGTACCTGGGTTCAAAGGCTTATTGAGGTGCATATGACTTGGTAGCAGGCAGACCTTGCAGTCAATACAAAAAAAACACAATGGGAGGACAAAATGAATAATGTGAAGTGGATTTTCCTGGGCCCATCCAGTACCTGGGTTCAAGTCATCTTGGGGTGCATTTGACTTGGTAGCAGGCAGACCTTGCAGTCATTGCAAAAAAAAAACACAATGGAAGGACAAAATGAATAATGTGAAGTGGATTTTCCTGGGCCATCCAGTACGTGTGTTCAAAGGCCTATTGGGGCGTATATGTCTTGGCAGCAGGGCAGGCCTTGCAGTATATGCAAAAAAAAAAACAGAATGGGAGGACAGCATGAATAATGTGAAGTGGATTTTCCTGGGCCCATCCAGTACGTGGGTTCAAATGCTTATTGGGGTGCATATGACTTGTTACCATGGCAGGCCTTGTAGTCAATTCCAAAAAAACAGATGGGAGGACAAAATGAATAATGTGAAGTGGATTTTCCTGAGCCCATCCAGTACCTGGGTTCAAAGGCTTATTGGGGTGCATTTGACTTGGTAGCAGGGCAGACCTTGCAGTCAATGCAAAAAAAAGAATGGGAGGACAAAATGAAAAATGTGCAGTGGATTATCCTGGGCCCATGCAGTATGTGGTTTCAAAGGCTTATTGGGGTGCATATGACATGGTAGCTGTTAGGGGTCGAGTTCCCGCTTCTGCACAAGGGGAATCTCGAGCCATTCCGGCCGCAGTGGACTCTGCTCAGCTTAGACGTCGGTCCCAGCGTCTCGCCCAGTCTGGCAGTGTGAAGAGGATTACTGCTGCTCCTCCAAACTCTGCTATTGTGGCCAGTACTGGTTAGTGGCGAGCAGACGTCTTTAGGACAAAGTCCTTGTTTTTCCCTTCTGAGCATGCCCAGTGTGAGATCTCTCATTGGAGATCAGAGGTCACATGCTCAGGTACTTCAGCAGCTCCTATTGGTCTGCCAGGAAGGTCCTGTGACTACTGGTGTTCTGGAACAAGTTTCATTGGTCCTTGTTTCTGGCAGGTCCTGTAGCTGTTATTATAAAAGGGTGGCAATGCTGAGCCGCCATGCGCTAGTATCATCCATTTTATGCTTTGCGCCAGTGTGGTCATGCGTGTGTGTGGTTAGGGCCCCGGTTGAAATAAGACCCTAGAATACCGACTTAATCGGTGAGGAGTTTGGTATGCTAGCTGGTCAGGGTCGGTGTCCTAGATGCCCTAGATTACCGGTATAACCGGTGAGGAGTTTGATTGCCGTATTCAGGGCCTGGCGTTCAGATGCCATAGATTGCGGGTGACTCCCGCGAGGACATTAGCGCATGATCACGTTCTATGTTCACTTAGCACTTAACTGTGTACCTGGGTGCCTGACAGGACACAGAACTTTTTTTCAGCGGCTCTGTGAGGTAACAGGGTTCGCTTACATCGCTAGACAGCGCCCTAGCGTGTTTATTTTGCGACTCAGTTGTGTTCAGTGAGTTCGCACACATCGCCATATTGCGCTGTGGCACTCCTTCTAGCGGCTCTGTGGAATAACAGAGTTCGCACATATTGCCACAGCGCATTGCGGTGTTTATTTTGGCGACTCTGCGGGATAACAGAGTTTGCATCTTGCGCCATTTTTCTAGCAGCAGATTCCGCCTGCACGGTGGACCCCGGGCTGTGAACGCATCTCTCTATCTCATATATTTGGTGCATTCCGCAGACCCTAACAGTAGCAGGGCATGCCTAGCAGCCAATGCAAAAAAAAACAGAATTTTAGGACAAAATGAATAATGTGAAGTGGATTTTTGGGCCATCCAGTACCTGGGTTCAAAAAGCTTATTGAGTGTCAAATGACTTGGTAGAGGACAGCCTTGCAGTCATTGCAAAAAAAAAACAATGGGAGGACAAAATGTATAATGTGAAGTGGATTTTCCTGGGCCCATCCAGTACCTGGGTTCAAATGCTTATTGAGGGTGCATTTGACTTGGTAGCAGGGCAGACTTGCAGTCAATGCAAAAAAAACAGAATGGGAGAACAAAATGAATAATGTGAAGTTGGATTTTCCTTGGCCATACAGTACCTGGGTTAAAAGCTTATTTGGGTGTAATTGATTGTAGCAGGGGCAGGCCTTGCAGTCAATGCAAAAAAAAAACAGAATGGGAGGACAAAATGAATTAATGTGCAGTTGATTTTCCTAGGGCCCATCCAGTATGTGGGTTCAAAGGCTTATTGGGGTTCATATGACTTGGCTAGCCGGCAGGCTTGCAGTCATCAACAAAAAAAACAGAAAGGGAGATAAAAAAATAATGTAAGTGGATTTTCCTGGGCCATCCAGTACCTGGGTTCAGATGCTTATTGGGTGCATATGACTTGGTAGCAGGGCACCTTGCAGTCAATGCAAAAAAAAAACAGAATGGCAGGACAAAATGAATAATGTAAGTGGATTTTCTGGGCCCATCAGTACCTGGGTTCAAAGGCTTATTGAGGTGCATATGACTTGGTAGCAGGCAGACCTTGCAGTCAATACAAAAAAAACACAATGGGAGGACAAAATGAATAATGTGAAGTGGATTTTCCTGGGCCCATCCAGTACCTGGGTTCAAAGTCATCTTGGGGTGCATTTGACTTGGTAGCAGGCAGACCTTGCAGTCATTGCAAAAAAAAAACACAATGGAGGACAAAATGAATAATGTGAAGTGGATTTTCCTGGGCCCATCCAGTACGTGTGTTCAAAGGCCTATTGGGGGTATATGTCTTGGCAGCAGGGCAGGCCTTGCAGTATATGCAAAAAAAAAACAGAATGGGAGGACAGCATGAATAATGTGAAGTGGATTTTCCTGGGCCCATCCAGTACGTGGGTTCAAATGCTTATTGGGGTGCATATGACTTGTTACCATGGCAGGCCTTGTAGTCAATTCCAAAAAAACAGAATGGGAGGACAAAATGAATAATGTGAAGTGGATTTTCCTGAGCCCATCCAGTACCTGGGTTCAAAGGCTTATTGGGGTGCATTTGACTTGGTAGCAGGGCAGACCTTGCAGTCAATGCAAAAAAAAGAGAATGGGAGGACAAAATGAAAAATGTGCAGTGGATTATCCTGGGCCCATGCAGTATGTGGTTTCAAAGGCTTATTGGGGTGCATATGACATGGTAGCTGTTAGGGGTCGAGTTCCCGCTTCTGCACAAGGGGAATCTCGAGCCATTCCGGCCGCATTGGACTCTGCTCAGCTTAGACGTCGGTCCCAGCGTCTCGCCCAGTCTGGCAGTGTGAAGAGGATTACTGCTGCTCCTCCAAACTCTGCTATTGTGGCCAGTACTGGTTAGTGGCAGCAGACGTCTTTAGGACAAAGTCCTTGTTTTTCCCTTCTGAGCATGCCCAGTGTGAGATCTCTCATTGGAGATCAGGGTCACATGCTCAGGTACTTCAGCAGCTCCTATTGGTCTGCCAGGAAGGTCCTGTGACTACTGGTGTTCTGGAACAAGTTTCATTGGTCCTTGTTTCTGGCAGGTCCTGTAGCTGTTATTATAAAAGGGTGGCAATGCTGAGCCGCCATGCGCTAGTATCATCCATTTTATGCTTTGCGCCAGTGTGGTCATGCATGTGTGTGGTTAGGGCCCGGCTGAAATAAGCCCTAGAATACCGACTTAATCGGTGAGGAGTTTGGTATGCTAGCTGGTCAGGGTCGGTGTCCTAGATGCCCTAGATTACCGGCATAACTGGTGAGGAGTTTGATTGCCGTATTCAGGGCCTGGCGTTCAGATGCCATAGATTGCGGGTGACTCCCGCGAGGACATTAGCGCATGATCACGTTCTATGTTCACTTAGCACTTAACTGTGTACCTGGGTGCCTGACAGGACACAGAACTTTTTTCAGCGGCTCTGTGAGGTAACAGGGTTCGCTTTCATCGCTAGACAGCGCCCTAGCGTGTTTATTTTGCGACTCAGTTGTGTTCAGTGAGTTCGCACACATCGCCATATTGCGCTGCGGCACTCCTTCTAGTGGCTCTGTGAATAACAGAGTTCGCACATATTGCCACAGCGCATTGCGGTGTTTATTTTGGCGACTCTGCGGGATAACAGAGTTTGCTCTTGCGCCATTTTCTAGCAGCAGATTCCGCCTGCACGGTGGACCCCGGGCTGTGAACGCATCTCTCTACTCATATATTTGGTGCATTCCGCAGACCCTAACAGTAGCAGGGCATGCCTAGCAGCCAATGCAAAAAAAAAACAGAATTTTAGGACAAAATGAATAATGTGCAGTGGATTTTTGGGCCAACCAGTACGTGGGTTCAAAGACTTATTGGGTCATATGACTTTAGCAGGGACGGGCCTTGCAGTCATGCACAAAAAACAAATGGGAGGACAAAATGTATAATGTGAAGTGGATTTTCCTGGGCCCATTCAGTACCTGGGTTCAAATGCTTATTGGGGTGCATTTGACTTGGTAGCAGGGCAGACCTTGCAGTCAATGCAAAAAAAAACCAGAATGGGAGAACAAAATGAATAATGTGCAGTTGATTTTCCTTGGCCCATACAGTATGTGGGTTCAAAGCTTATTGGGTTATATTGATTTGGTAGCATGGCAGGCCTTGCAGTCAATGCAAAAAAAAACAGAAATGGGAGACAAAAAAAATAATGTGAGTTGATTTTCCTGGGCCCATCCAGTACTGGGTTCAAAGATTATTGGGTTCATATGACTTGCTAGCAGGAGGCCTTGCAGTCATGCAAAAAAAAAACGAAGGGAGATAAAAAAATAATGTGCAGTGGATTTTCCTGGGCCATCCAGTACGTGGGTTCAAAGTTATTGGGTTGCATATGACTTGGTAGCAGGGCAGGCCTTGCAGTCAATACAAAAAAACAACAGAATGGGAGGACAAAATGAATAATGTAAAGTGGATTTCCTGGGCCCATCCAGTCCTTTGGGTTCAAAGGCTTATTGAGGTGCTATGACTTGGTAGCAGGCAGACCTTGCAGTCAATCAAAAAAACAAAGGGAGGACAAAATGAATAATGTGAAGTGATTTTCCTGGGCCCATCCAGTACCTGGGTTCAAAGTCTCTTGGGGTGCATTTGAGTTGGTAGCAGTGCAGGACTTGCAGTCAATGCAAAAAAAAAACAATGGAGGGACAAAATGAATAATTGAAGTGGATTTTCCTGGGCCCATGCAGTACGTGTGTTCAAAGGCTATTGGGGTGCATTGCTTGCTAGCAGGGCAGGCCTTGCAGTCAATGCAAAAAAAAACAGAATGGGAGGACAAGCATGAATAATGTGAAGTGGATTTTCCTGGACCATCCAGTACTGGGTTCAAATGCTTATTGGGCTGCATATGACTTGTAGCAGGGCAGGCCTTGTAGTCAATGACAAAAAAAACAGAATGGAAGGACAAAATGATAATATGAAGTGGATTTTCCTGAGCCCATCCAGTATCTGGGTTCAAAGGCTTATTGGGGTGCATTGACATGGTAGAGGGCAGGCCTTGCAGTCAAGCAAAAAAAACGAGAATGGGAGGACAAAATGAAAAATGTGCAGTGGATTTTCCTGGGCCCATGCAGTATGTGGTTTCAAAGGCTTATTGGGTGCATATGACATGGTAGCTGTTAGGGGTCGAGTTCCCGATTCTGCACAAGGGGAATCTCGAGCCATTCCGGCCGCATTGGACTCTGCTCAGCTTAGACGTCGGTCCCAGCGTCTCGCCCAGTCTGGCAGTGTAAAGAGGATTACTGCTGCTCCTCCAAACTCTGCTATTGTGGCCAGTACTGGTTAGCGGCAAGCAGACGTCTTTAGGACAAAGTCCTTGTTTTTCCCTTCTGAGCATGCCCAGTGTGAGATCTCTCATTGGAGATCAGGGTCACATGCTCAGGTACTTCAGCAGCTCCTATTGGTCTGCCAGGAAGGTCCTGTGACTACTGGTGTTCTGGAACAAGTTTCATTGGTCCTTGTTTCTGGCAGGTCCTGTAGCTGTTATTATAAAAGGGTGGCAATGCTGAGCCGCCATGCGCTAGTATCAACCATTTTATGCTTTGCGCCAGTGTGGTCATGCATGTGTGTGGTTAGGGCCCCGGCTGAAATAAGCCCCTAGAATACCGACTTAATCGGTGAGGAGTTTGGTATGCTAGCTGGTCAGGGTCGTGTCCTAGATGCCCTAGATTACCGGCATAACTGGTGAGGAGTTTGATTGCCGTATTCAGGGCCTGGCGTTCAGATGCCATAGATTGCGGGTGACTCCCGCGAGGACATTAGCGCATGATCACGTTCTATGTTCACTTAGCACTTAACTGTGTACCTGGGTGCCTGACAGGACACAGAACTTTTTTCAGCGGCTCTGTGAGGTAACAGGGTTCGCTTTCAATCGCTAGACAGCGCCCTAGCGTGTTTATTTTGCGACTCAGTTGTGTTCAGTGAGTTCGCACACATCGCCATATTGCGCTGTGGCACTCCTTCTAGTGGCTCTGTGAAATAACAGAGTTCGCACATATTGCCACAGCGCATTGCGGTGTTTATTTTGGCGACTCTGCGGGATAACAGAGTTTGCGTCTTGCGCCATTTTACTAGCAGCAGATTCCGCCTGCACGGTGGACCCCGGGCTGTGAACGCATCTCTCTACCTCATATATTTGGTGCATTCCGCAGACCCTAACAGTAGCAGGGCATGCCTAGCAGCCAATGCAAAAAAAAACAGAATTTTAGGACAAAATGAATAATGTGCAGTGGATTTTCCTGGGCCCAACCAGTACGTGGGTTCAAAGACTTATTGGGGTGCATATGACTTCATAGCAGGGCGGGCCTTGCAGTCAATGCACAAGAAAACAGAATGGGAGGACAACATGTATAATGTGAAGTGGATTTTCCTGGGCCCATTCAGTACCTGGGTTCAAATGCTTATTGGGTGCATTTGACTTGGTAGCAGGGCAGACCTTGCAGTCAATGCAAAAAAAAAACAGAATGGGAGGACAAAATGAATAATGTGCAGTTGATTTTCCTGGGCCCATCCAGTATGTGGGTTCAAAGGCTTATTGGGGTTCATATGACTTGCTAGCATGGCAGGCCTTGCAGTCAATGCAAAAAAAAACAGAAAGGGACATCAAAAAAAAAAATAATGTGAAGTGGATTTTCCTGGGCCCATCCAGTACCTGGGTTCAAATGATTATTGGGTTGCATATGACTTCTTAGCAGGGTAGGCCTTGCAGTCAATGCAAAAAAAAAACTGAATGGGAGGACAAAATGAATAATGTGCAGTGGATTTTCCTGGGGCCCATCCAGTACGTGGGTTCAAAGGCTTATTGGGGTGCATATGACTTCGTAGCAGGGCAGGCCTTGCAGTCAATACAAGAAACAATAGAATGGGAGGACAAAGTGAATAATGTAAAGTGGAATTTCCTGGGCCCATCCAGTTCCTTGGGTTCAAAGGCTTAGTGGGTGCGTATGACTTGGTAGCAGGGCAGGCCTTGCAGTCAATGCATAAGAAAAACAGAAGGGGAGGACAAAATGACTAATGTGAAGTAGATTTTCCTGGGCCCATCCAGTACTGGGTTCAAAGGCTTATTGGGGTGCATATGAGTTGGTAGCAGTGCAGGTCTTGCAGTCAATGCAAAAAAATGAATGGTAGGACAAAATGAATAATATGAAGTGGATTTTCCTGGGCCCATGCAGTACCTTTGTACAAAGGCTTATTGGGTGCATTTGACTTGCTAGCAGGGCAGCCTTGCAGTCAATGGAAAAAAAAACAGAATGGGAGGACAAAATGAACAATGTGAAGTGGATTTTTCTGCGACAATCCAGTACCTGGGTTCAAAGGCTTATTTGGCTGCATATGACTTAGTAGCAGGGCAGGCCTTGCAGTCAATGAAAAAAAAAACAGAATGGAAGGACAAAATGCATAATATGAAGTGGATTTTCCTGGGCCCATCCAGTATGTGGGTTCAAAAGGCTTACTGGTGTGCATATGACATGGTAGACGGGCAGGCCTTGCAGACAACGCAAAAAAAACAGAATGGGAGGACAAAATGAATAATGTGAAGTGGATTTTCCTGGGCCCATCCAGTACCTGGGTTCAAAGGCTTATTGGGGTGCATTTGACTTGGTAGCAGGGCAGACCTTGCAGTCAATGCAAAAAAAAACAGAATGGCTGAACAAAATGAATAATGTGAAGTGGATTTTTTGGGCCCATCCAGTACCTGGGTTCAAAGGCTTATTGAGGTGCATATGACTTGGTAGCAGGCAGACCTTGCAGTCAATGCAAAAAAAAAAACAGAATGGGAGAACAAAATGGATAATGTGAAGTGGATTTTCCTGGGCCCATCCAGTACGTGGTTCAAAGGCTTATGAGGTGCATATGACTTGGTAGCAGGCAGGCCTTGCAGTCAATGCAAAAAAAAAACCAGAATGGGAGGACAGCATGAATAATGTGAAGTGGATTTTCCTGGGCCCATCCAGTACGTGGGTTCAAAGGCTTATTGGGTGCATATGACTTGTTAGCAGGGCAGGTCTTGTAGTCAATTCCAAAAAAACAGAATGGGAGGACAACATGAATAATGTGATGTGGATTTTCCTGGGCTTATCCAGTACGTGTGTTCAAAGGCCTATTGGGGTGTATATGACTTGGTAGCAGGGTAAGCCTTTCCGTCAATGCAAAAAAAACAGGATGGGAGGACAACATGAATAATGTGACATGGATTTTCCAGGGCCCATCCAGTATGTGGTTTCAAAGGCTTACTGGAGTGCATATGACTTGGTAGAAGGGCAGGCCTTGCAGCCAATTCCAAAAAAAACAGAATGGGTGGACAACTAGAATAATGTGAAGTGGATTTTCTTGGGCCCATCCAGTATGTGGGTTCAAAGGATTATTGGGGTGCATATGACTTGGTAGCAGGGCAGGCCAAAAAAAGTCAATGCAAAAAAAACAGAATGGGAGGACAGCATGAATAATGTGAAGTGGATTTTCCTGGGCCCATCCAGTACGTGTGTTCAAAGGCCTATTGGGGTGTATATGACTTGGTAGCAGGGCAGGCCTTGCAGTCAATGCAAAAAAAACAGAATGGGAGGATAACATGAATAATATGAATTCGATTTTCCTGGGCCCATCCAGAATGTGGGTTCAAAGACTTATTGGGGTACATATGACTTCATAGCAGGGCGGGCCTTGCAGTCAATGCACAAGAAAACAGAATGGGAGGACAACATGTATAATGTGAAGTGGATTTTCCTGGGCCCATCCAGTACGTGGGTTCAAAGGCTTATTGGGGTGCATCTGACTTGGTAGCAGGGCAGACCTTGCATTCAATGAAACATTTTTTATGGAAGCCATCCTGGACATCTCGTGAAAGGGGTATTGGGGTGCGTCATAATTCTTGGCAACCCATCCACTCACTACATAGGCTATAACAGTTTAGGAGACACACTGTTTAATAATGGCCCCTAAGCAGATTTAAGCTGCCTGAAGCCCCTATAATAATAGACTCTGTGACTTTACGAGTCCCTCCTTCATAAATGAAACAAGATGAGTCTGCTTATGTGTCACACACCACATGGCCAGCTAGGGTTGTTAAATGCTACAATGACATTTCCCAGTGAATGCATTTGTTTTGGTTGAAATCAATATTAAATTAGAAAAACGCTTCAGAAAGCTGCTTTTGAACATATCCCAAGTGGAGGAGGCACATTTTGGTCTGCGGTTAATTATTTTGCCTTATATACAAGTCATTAACATGGAAAGGATGTGCCTTAACATATTTCCCAGCAAAATCAGTTTTGATTTCGTTTTGGTATGTTTTTTGGTGCACTGGTAAAAAGGGCATGAACCTGTGACAACATTGTTTAAAGCTGTGAACTAGGAGTCAGGAATGCATCCAGGGGCGATCCCCATGATATCCCCGTGTCATTTGAGCAGTGTTTCTATCATTTTCAGACGCATTTAGACCTTAAAAGGACCCCCGGTGGGGATCACGGCAAAAACGCTCGGGTCTCCCATAGACTTACATTGGGCTCATTGCTCGGGTCGAGTACCCGAGTATTCCAATCTGCTCGACCCGAACAACGAGCACCCAAGCATTTTCGTGCTCAGTCATCACTAATTGCCACCACTGTGCTCCTTACATCGTAATAATGCCTCCTTTGTGCTCTCTAGATGGTAAAATTGCCCAATAGAAAATATTAATTTCCTGTGCATGTGCCCTCCAAATTTTGTCCCTAGAAAGTGATAATACTCCATGTGCACCTTTGATAGTCACAATACTGAGAGCCACTATAACAATAATGTTTAAGTGCCCACTTAACATTTAATAATGTCTCCTGAGTTCCACATGTATAACTCCTCTATATACAGTATGCTGGGCCCACAGCTCCCCTATACACCGTATGATGATCCTACAGCTCCCCTATGCACATTATGATGATCCCACAGCTCCCTTATACACAGTAAGATGTCCCCCAGGGTTCTCCTATACATATAATGATTTCCCCACTGCTCCTCCAATACACAGTATAATAGTTAATAGCGTTCTGACACAGCGCGACGCCTGCACTGAGAGCCCCTCTGCCAGGAGGAAATTAACTTTATTCCTCCTGGCAGCCTTGCTCTTCCAGTCATAGGGGTTGCGATGGCACGGTTTCAGTTAACGCTCTGTGTATAGAGAGTGGCGGCTGTATCCTCACCCTGGCACTGACTGACACCCGCCTCAGCAGCTTCTGTCACCAAGTAGTTACCCTACTGGTGCTCCTATAAATAATAATGCTTCTTAAGTGCCCACTTAATATTTAACTGAGTCCCCCTATGTACAGTAATAATGGCCCCAGCATGGCCCCCATGACTCTTTCGGCTTCTCCCAATTATCTTCTATTGAGTGAAGTCAAACTTATATAGTCAACGCGTGCAAATAAAAAACGTGGTTGCATGACGGTCGCACCAGTGGTCTTGGGGTCTCATGACGGCGGGCGCACCCATCATGATTTTGTGGTCTGTAGTCTCAGAGTGACTGCAAACAATTATCCCGAGTCTTTAATAACTTTAAAATAATAATAAATTGCTTATTACTACATTATTAAATAGAATGCAGCTCGCGGTTACTATATGGTTATACTTGTTAGGGGGCAGACAGACGGACGTATTTCTCGTGCGAGAATCGCCCTGACCGTCAACTCTCTACACCTGAGAGTGAGCTGCATAGTAATCCATCATTCTCATGTAAGGAGCAGTACTGGCCAGTCCGATGATTGCGATGCGATCCTTGCACGAGAAACACGTCCGTCTGTCTGTGCCCTTATGCTAATACTTATCCTTGTTATACTATTACTGAAATATTAATCTATTGTTAAAGTATTAACAAGCTCACAAGTAAATAAAGCCCCCTACCTACCCCATGCCCCCTCCCATACCCCATCAGCCCATTCTCTCACTTGCACCCCTCAGTGCTCTGTCTCCCCTCCCCACAATACCCCATTCTCTCACATTCACCCCTATTGCTCTGTCTCCCCTCCCCCACAATACCCCATCCTCTCACATTCACCCCCCGTGACCTGTCCCCACCCCCACAAAACTCCCATCCTCTCAAATTCACCCCCAGTGCTCTGTCACCCCTCCCCCACAATACCCCCAGTGCTCTGTCTACCCTCCCCCACAATCCCCGATCCTCTCACATTCACCCCTGTGCCCTGTCCCTTTTGCCTCACAGTACTCCCAACCTCTCACATTTACCCCCGTGCCCTGTCCCCCGTGCCTCACAATCCCCCCATCCTCTCTCATTCACCCCCCGTGCCCTGTCCCTCCTGCCTCACAATACTGCCCTCCTCTCACATTCACCCCCGTGCAGTCTGTCAGACAGGGGAGCTGGCATTGTGCTGCTCTCTCCCTGACATCTCAGATACCGCCAAATGACAAAAGTGGCCATGTCTCCCAGTGGGCCCCTGCATGTAAGTGGGTCTGGGGCAACGGCCCAATCTGCCCCCCCCCCAGTAGCTACGCTACTGACAGACAAGGTACATGTGGCTATATTGTAACTACATCGGTTGCAGTTGCTTTTTCCTGACTATTTTGTGTATACAAACTAGCTGTTGCATTTGCATTACAACTATTATTCCTAGTTCAGTAAGTTTCGTGAACATGGATGTATAGATTGCAGTCATAGTCCTGAAACAAGAATTCTGTCTTTAAAGAGAACCTGTTAGTACAATTTAACAACGTGAATGCCACTGTTATACTGATTTAATTAATTTGGTGAAGAAAAACGCTTGTGTTTCTTGCTTACTCACCATTTGTAGTTTTCTGTTATTTGTGTGGGCAGTACATTTGCAGTTTGATTTCATGGCTGATCTTTAATAAAATGGTGCAGTAGGTGGAGCATGCATAGATGAAGATATCATTGAGCTGAGATCTTAATCTGTGCATGGCCCTCAAAGAGCCCTCATCTAAGCATCACTGTGTCTGCTTGTAATTACATAAAGATACAGGCAGCCAGTGTTGCAATATTGTTATAATACAGCTGAGTTGTGAGAACAGCAGCATCTGTGTTTGTAAAGAGACTAAGTTCACTTCCACTGTTCTGTGTCAATTACATGATTCACACTGGTAACATGTATTTTTATTTAAAGTTATACAGATGAGCAAGGTCAAAAAATTGAAGTACTATGAAGGAACCCTACCTCATTTTTATATCAGATAAAATGTAACCTTTATTATGGCTAATATAAAACAAGACAGTCCGTGTACCAAACACAAATCAGGACTATAAGGTCATGGGTTCCTTTTCATGCACATCCTCCAATGTGGTGTACATGATACAATGTACAAGGTGCCCTGGAGCTATCTATATTGGGGAAACCATGCAAAAACTACAAACAAGGATGAATCTACACAGACATACGATCAGGAATGAAATGGACATGCCTGTGGGAAAACATTTCTCTGGAACTGGACATTGTATGACAGACTTAAAAGTCTTAATACTAAAAGGTCATTTTAAGGATGACAGGGAGAGAAAAATATGGGAATTCAAACTTATTAGGATGTTCAATACTTTGACACTAGGACTCAACTTAACACCCGGTTTTATGACTCATTACATAGACACAGTTCACACCTTCACCAGAAGGACTCCAGATAGCTAATAACACATTCCCACTAGCTCTCCATTTGTAAGAAAATGCTAATTTGATTTCCTTTGCTTATCTTTTGAAGGCATCACACCTCCCAGGTCTTGAACAAATTTCCTACTATAGTAAGCATCTAATGTGTCTTTCTTATTATTCCGAATGTAATCTTGCCTGAAGAAGGAGCCTTGAGCTCTGAAAGCTAGCGAACATATAATTTTCTGGTTAGCCAATAAAGGTATCACCTTAAGAATGCTCTTGTCATAATTGGATGGAAAATTATTCACATAAAACAAGACAATCACACAGAAAAACAACAACCAACCGTGCCACCTAATATGGTCCTGCAATTGGAACCCTGATGAGTAACTACCTACCAGCGGAGGTTGGCACCTTAAACACAATCGAGATTGGCGCCCACGCTCCACGACGGCTGAACCCTATATTTCCTATATGACCCTGGGCTGGTGCATCATACAAACATCCAATTGGCCAGGAATGGAGTGTATAGTGGTTGCCGAAGATAGAGGTAGTTAATTAGGCATCAGAAAAAATGTGCAAAAGAGTGCTGGTGACACAGACAATAAAGTGCCATGTGCAAAACAATTGAGTACCTAAAGGTACTGCCACACTACACAATCCCGCTAGCGATCTCGTTAGCGTCGCATACTAATGAGATCGCTAGCGGGATTGTTTCTATATCGCTAGTAGCTACCTATTTTAGCGATGTCGTTAGGACGCTATCGCGGTTAGCGATCTCCTTAACGACTTTAGCGGTACAAAAGTACCGCTAAATCGCTAAAAAAGGTGCCACACTCAGCGATTAGATACTTACCAGCGGGGCGCCAGCGACGAAAATAGGGTCCGGAACGATCGCTGTGATGAACGAGGTCACAGCAGGGGCCTCGTCGCTGGTAGATGCCGCACACAACAACATCGCTAACGGGATCGCTAAATAGTGACGTTTTTTAGCGATCCCGTTAGCGATGTTGTTTAGTGTGGCATACCCTTAACTGTACTGTTCCCTGTAACTTTAAACCTTCCTGTCAGCGGAGGTTGGCACCCTACTGCTCAGCGGAATGGCGCCCCCGCTCCACGACGGCTGTCCCTTAGATACCCTGGTAACACTAGTAATCCTTAAAAAGGGCAGCACAGTAATATGATAACATGGAAGGCATAGTTTATGCCTGAAAAGTGATAATGACAAATGTGGCAAGAGAAAAAAAAACTGATAACAGTAAGTAAATAAAGGGTACTCAAGGTTGGTAGATGATAAAGAAGACCTCACCTAACATGTCTTTTTATTAAAAATAAGCCCTATAGGCAGATTCTCATGCAGAACGCTTCAACGAATCCCAGTGATTCTGAGATTGGTTTTTCATGATACATAGTACTTTATGTTAGTGGTAAATTTAAGACGATATTTTACCCAAGCCTACATCCAGGCCTACACCTGCCTAATATTTCTGCACAGTACTGTTTTTAATCTATTTATCAATTTATTAGATAATGTATTTACTTATTTTCATAAAATGCTTTACAGTTAAAGAATGAGCTTCAACATTTGATCAGCAAAAAGAATAAGGTGGAAGAGGAGCTGCGTGTTTGCAAACATGAGCTTGCAGGCGCCCTGAAATTGTCAACACCTGAATTAAGGTATCTCCAAAACATATTACATGCTTTTTGTTAAAGAAGTGTTACAATGTTATGCAACTTTCTTATAGCACCCAGATCTCAGTTTTCACTTTCCAAGAGATTATTTTAAAACAGATCAGGTGACATGATTCAAAATAAGTGTCTAGAACACATAATAAACGTGGTGCAAGGCATCGCCAATGAAGCTAGAAATCTAGCACATTAATCAAAGTGTGAGTGTTCAGACCATTGGCTCTTTCATGTCTTTCTCAGAAGAGTCTCATACAGTATATGTGTGGTTTAATGGATCCAATTTTGCTTTTGCCTTAAAATCCCTTTAATCTGATACTGGTTGGCTGCAGGGATCGCATGACATAACAATGTCACGTGATCCCCAGGAGAGCCAATGCCAACATTCTTCAATTCCTATTGGTTATGCAGTCCACATTAAAGAAACTTAAGACAGCATGAAACAGCTGTTGAGGTGTATGAACTATGACCAACAATTGTGGCCCCTCTGTGGTGACTTAACCCCTTCACACCCAAGGGTGGTTTGCACGTTAATGACCGGGCCAATTTTTACAATTCTGACCACTGTCTCTTTATGAGGTTATAACTCTGGAACGCTTCAACGGATCTTTGCGATTCTGAGATTGTTTTTTCGTGACATATTGTAATTCATGATAGTGGTAAAATTTCTTCGATATAACTTGCGTTTATTTTTGAAAAAAAACGCAAATATGGCGAAAATTTTGAAAATTTTCAAACTTTGAATTTTTATTCCCTTAAAACAGAGAAATTTGTCACATAAAATAGTTAATAAATAACATTACCCACATGTCTACTTTACATCAGCACAATTTTGGAACCAAAATTTTTTTTTGTTAGGAAATTATAAGGGTTAAAATTTGACCAGCGATTTCTCATTTTTACAACAAAATTTACAAAGCCATTTTTTTTAGGGACCACCTCATATTTGAAGTCACTTTGAGGGGTCTATATAGCAGAAAATACCCAAAAGTGACACCATTCTAAAAACTGAACCCTCAAGGTACTCAAAACCACATTCAAGAATTTTATTAACCCTTCAGGTGACTTAACCCCTTCACACCCAAGGGTGGTTTGCACGTTAATGACCGGGCCAATTTTTACAATTCTGACCACTGTCTCTTTATAGGTTATAACTCTGGAACGCTTCAACGGATCTTTGCGATTCTGAGATTGTTTTTTCGTGACATATTGTAATTCATGATAGTGGTAAAATTTCTTCGATATAACTTGCGTTTATTTTTGAAAAAAAAACGCAAATATGGCGAAAATTTTGAAAATTTTCAAACTTTGAATTTTTATTCCCTTAAAACAGAGAAATTTGTCACATAAAATAGTTAATAAATAACATTACCCACATGTCTACTTTACATCAGCACAATTTTGGAACCAAAATTTTTTTTTGTTAGGAAATTATAAGGGTTAAAATTTGACCAGCGATTTCTCATTTTTACAACAAAATTTACAAAGCCATTTTTTTTAGGGACCACCTCATATTTGAAGTCACTTTGAGGGGTCTATATAGCAGAAAATACCCAAAAGTGACACCATTCTAAAAACTGAACCCCTCAAGGTACTCAAAACCACATTCAAGAATTTTATTAACCCTTCAGGTGCTTCACAGGAGCTGAAGCAACGTGGAAGGAAAAAATTAATATTTAACTTTTTAGCCACAAAAATGATCTTTTACAAACTTTTTTTTATTTTCACAAGGGTAAAAGAAGAAAATGGACAGATAACGTTGTTGTGCAATTTCTCCTGAGTACGCCAGTGGGGGGAAACCACTGTTTGGGCACATGGCAGAGCTCGTAAGCGAAGGAGCGCCGTTTGACTTTTTCAAACTAAAATTGGCTGGAATTGAGATTGCATTCCATGTCGCGTTTGGAGAGCCCCTGATGTGCCTAAACCCCCCACAAGTGACACCATTTTGGAAACTAGACCCCCTAAGGAACTTATCTAGATCTGTTGTGAGCACTTTGAACCCCCAAGTGTTTCACAAAAGTTTATAATGCCTGGGTGTGAAAAAAACAAAACAATTTTCCACAAAAATTATTTTTTAGTCCCAAATTTTTGATTTTTCCCAAGGAAATTGGAACCCAAAAGTTTTCCAATTTGTCCTGAGTACGCTGATACCCCATATGTGGGGGGGAACTGTTTGGGCGCACGGCAGGGCTTGGAAAGAAAGTAGTAACGTTTTGGAATGCAGACGTTGATGGGGGTCATGTTCCGTTTGCAGTGCCCAAGATAAGCCTAAACAGTGGAAACCCCACAAGTGACCCCATTTTGCAAACTAAACCCCTAAGGAACTTATCTAGATCTTTGGTGAGCACTTTGAACCCCCAAGTACTTCACACAAATTTATAATGCCCGGGCATGAAAATAAAAAATCCTATTTTTTTCCCACAAAAATTATCTTTAAGTCACTAATTTTTTATTTTCCCAAGGGTAAAAGGAGAAATTGGACCTCAAAAGTTGTTGTCCAATTTGTCCTGAGTATGCTGATACCCCATATGTGAGGGGGAACCACTGTTTGGGCGCATGGCAGAGCTCGGAATGGAAGGAGCACCATTTGACATTTTCCAACGAAAATTGGCTGGAATTGAGATTGGACGCCATGTTGCATTTGGAGAGCCACTGATGTGCCTAAACAGTGGAAAACCCCCACAAGTGACCCCATTTGGGAACTTATCTAGATCTTTGGTGAGCAATTTGAACCCCCAAGTGCTTTACACAAGTTTATAACGTGTAGCCGTAAAATTAAAAAATCATATTTTTTCCACAAAATGATCTTTTTACCCCAATTTTTATTTTCCCAAGGGTAACAAGACTCCAAAAGTTATTGTGCAATTTGTCCTGAGTACACTGATACCCCATATGTGGGGGTAAACCACTGTTTGGGTGCATGTCAGAGTTTGAAAGGGAAGGAGCACCGTTTGACTTTTTCAGCGCAGAATTGGCTGGATGCCATGTCGTGTTTGGAGAGCTCCTGATCTGCCTAAACAGTGGAAACCCCTGACAAATGACACCATTTTGGAAACTAGACCCCTCAAGGAACTTGTCTAGATGTGTGGTGAGCACTTTGAAACCCGAAGTGCTTCACAGAAGTTTATAACGTACAGCCGTAAAATAAAAAATCTTTTTTTTTTTACTAAAATGATTTTTTCGCCCCCAATATTTTATTTTCACAAGGGTAACAGGAGAAATTGGACCCCAAAAGTTGTTGTCCAATTTGTCCTGAGTACGCTAATACCCAATATGTGGGAGAAAACTACTGTATGGGCACACGTTGGGGCTTGGAAGGGAAGTAGTGACGTTTTGGATTGCAGACTTTGATGGAATGGTCTGGGGGCGTCATGTCGCATTTGGAGAGCCCCTGATGCGCCTAAACAGTGGAAACCCCCACAAGTTACCACATTTTGGAAAACAGACCCCACAAGGAACTTATCTAGATGTGTGGTGAGCGCTATGAAGCCCCAAGTGCTTCACAGAAGTTTATAATGTACAGCCGTAAAAACAAAAAAAACATTTTTTTTTTACAAAAATTATATTTTCGCCCCCAGTTTTTTATTTTCCCAAGGGTAACAGAGGAAATATGACAAATTGCACAATAACTCTTGGGGTCCAGAGTACGCTGATACCCCATATGTGGGGGTAAACTACTGTTTGGGCACATGGCAGAGCTCAGAAGTGAAGGAGCACCGTTTGACTATTTCAACGCAGAATTGGCTGGAATTGAGATCAGACGCCATGTCACATTTGGAGAGCCCCTGATGTGCCTAAACAGCGGAAACCCCCAATTCCAACCCTAACCCCAACACACCCTAACCCTAGTCCCAACCCTAACCACAAACCTAACCCTAACACACCCCTAACCATAATCCTAACCCTAATCCTAACTTTAGCGTCAACCCTAACCCTAACTTTAGCCGCAACCCTAACCCTAACCCTAATGGGAAAATGGAAATAAATACATTTTTTTAATTTTATTATTTTTCCCTAACTAAGGGGGTGATAAAGGGGGTTTGATTTACCATTTATAGCGGGTTTTTATGATTGGCAGCTGTGACGCTTTTTATTGCAAAAAATAGTTTTTGCATCACCACATTTTGAGAGCTATAGTTTTTGAATATTTTGGCCCACAGAGTCATATTAGGTCTTATTTTTTGCGGTACGAGTTGATGTTTTTATTGGTACCATTTTTGAGCACGTGACATTTTTTGATCGCTTTTTATTTCGATTTTTGGGAGGTTAGAATGAACAAAAATCAGCAATTCATTAATTTCTTTTCGGGGAGGCGTTTATACCGTTCCGTGTGTGGTAAAATTGATAAAGCAGTTTTATTCTTCGGGTCAGTACGATTACGGCGATACTTCATTTATATCATTTTTTTATGTTTTGGTGCTTTTATAGAATTAAAACAATTTTATATAAAAAATTATTATTTTTGCATCGCTTTATTCTGCGAGCTATAACTTTTTTATTTTGTTCGCTGATGATGCTGTATGACAGCTCATTTTTTGCGGGACAAGATGACGTTTTCAGCAGTACCATGTTTATTTAAATCGGTCTTTTTGATCGCGTGTTATTCCACTTTTTGTTCGGCGGTATGATGTATAAAGCATTGATTTTTTGCTTTTTTTTTTTTTTTTAAGGGGTTCACTAAATGGATTAACTAGTGGGACAGTTTTATAGGGGGGGTCGTTACGGACACGGTGATACCAAATATCTGTATTTTTATTGTTTTTTTTTTTTATTTACAGGAATAAATGAATTTATTGGGGAATATTTTTTTTTTTTGGAATTTTTTTTTTTACACTTTTTATTTTTATTTTTTTAACTTTTATACTTTGTCCCAGGGTGGGACATCACTGTGTAGGGTGAGATCGCTGGTGTGACAGTGTGCACAGCACTCTGTCATACCAGCGATCGCTCTGGCAGTGCTGCAGGCTTCTCAGTGCCTGCTCTCAGCAGGCACTGAGGAAGCCGCCTCCCTGCAGGACCCGGCGGCCATCTTGTATCGGGTCCTTGGAGGGAGGAGAGTCCCTCGGATCAGCGCGGCACATCGCGCTGTTCTGAGGGTCCTCGGGGAGCGTGCAGGGAGCCCCCTCTCTGCGCGATGCTCCCCTGTGCCCCTGGTACACCGCGATCATGTTTAAACGCGGTGTGCCAGGGGATAATGTGCCGGGAGCAGTCCCGGGTGTCAGCTGTGATAATCAGCTGACACCCGGCGGCGATTAGCTGAGCTCCCCCCGGGAGCGCATCTGATCGCCCTGGACATACTATTCCGTCCATGGGAATGAGGTCCAGGGTCACATGGACGGAATATTATGTCCGATGGAATAAAGGGGTTAAAGTATGTTGCCCTCTTACTTGGTCTCCAGTTGAGACACACAAAGTACAGCTGCTTTCTGTGTGAGTTGGATAGTCATGTAAGAGAATATCATTACAATAAAGAGACTGGCCTCTCAGACATTCACTTCAATGAGAGTTTACAAATGTCCTGCATCCAGCACTTGTTGACCCTCATAAGATTTTGTTACCACCATTGCATATCAAGTTGTGCCAAATTAAGAACTTTTATAAAGGCAATGGATAAAAATACAAAAACTTTCAAAGTATATCATTGATACATTTCCAAGGTTGAGTGAAGCAATGATAAAAGTAAGGAATCTTTCTTGGACCTCAGATTAGTAAGCTTCTTCAAGATGAGGAGTTTCTCCATTCGTTGCAGGCAAGGAAAAGGCTGCATAGGTAGCATTCGTATTAGTGGTAACTCATTTTTTGGGAAACTCAAGAGCAGATAACTGAAGTGTTGGTGGAAAATCTCCTCAAAACACATAAGGACATTGTCTGTAATATGTCCATAAAGATTCACTTATATTTGCATCTTGACTTCTTTCCACCAAAGTGAGGAGCAGTGAGTGACAAACACGGTGAGAGATTTCACCAAGATATTGCGGCTATGGAGAAAAGATATCAATGAAAATGTTATAAATCAATGCTTGCAGATTACTGTTGACAATTGAAAAAGATGATCCGATGCAGGAGTACAAGAGACAAGCAAAAGGAGTTGTCACTGAATGAGGATCACATTTTGTAGTGCAATTTCTGTAACTGCTTATGTACTAATATGTAGAACAGTTTTCTTTCTTTTTGTGGAGTACTGATCCAAATATCATTACAAATAGTTGCAACAATAACCTATGCACCCTCATTCTGCATAAAAACAAATCATGGACTTATTTATATTTTTTAAGCTAGAAAAAGTTCCTCTCATTTTTTCTGACTGTCCAAGTATTTAAGAACGATTGTCAGCCCCTTACAGGTGATTTTATAGCCTTTCTTATTAGGTAACAGCAGGCATTAGAGAAACTTTTAATGAACTTAATCAGCATAATTAATAACCAAAAGCACAAACAAAGGTAAAATGGGGCTTCTCTTAATTTTTTCATCCTTATTTCCATCATCCTAATGAATTTTACAGAGGGCCTCATGAAGCCTGCCAAGTTTGTCCTATTAGAATGTCTATTTGAACACACAAATTCCTGTCCGTTTTTCTAAATAGCCACCAATGCGTTATAGTTAGTGATAAGCGAGCATGCTCGGTAATGCTCATTGTTGCAGAGCTCGCGATGCTCGACAAGCATTTCCGGGGTTGCTCAGCGGTAGCTCTATAGAGCGCCAATCAACATGTAGGGATTGTCTGCCACGCACTGTATTGCCACAGCCATATTGGTTCTGGCATTACAGTGATTGGCTGGCCGCACAGCGTCATCAGGTCTATATCAGACTTGGTGCCGCCCTGCTAGTCACAGTCTACTCTGGAATAAGACAGTGTAGGGAGAGATGGTGCAGAGATAGGGACAGAATTGGTGGTGTGTAAGTGAGTGTGGGTATACCATTATTGAATACAGAAATCCAGCTAAACCAACAGTCCTTCTCGGGACTAATTACGGTGTATATAGATATCAGTGCTAGGTAGGCAGGCAGTGTATGTGGCTATATATATATCAGTGTTAGGCAGGAAGGCAGTGTATGTGGGTATATACTGTAGATATCAGTGCTAGGCATGCAGGCAGTGTATCTGGGTTGTAGGGATTCGCTCTGGTAGGCTGAGGCTGGGCACGCAGCAATGAGGCAACACACAGGCATTATGTCCAAAAAAATCACTATTTTACTGTCTCTTTAAATCCGGTAACAAAGCATAACAAAACATAAATGCATTCCATCCTGGATAATCACTGATTCCAGACTCACCCTTGCATGGGACGGGCTTAACTAAGCGGCTGCAAGCCAGCAGGTACCGCCAGGTGCCATTCCCGGGTGGTCTGGACTTGCTTCTGCTGCACCGACACACTGTAACAAAACAGTCCTTTCCAGGCTGACTCCAGCCAAACTCAATAGAACCGCATGGTTCTCAGTGTGAGACCGTCACAGGCTCTGCACACACATGTGTCCTGTCCGGGTGCTATACCTCAGTCCAACACCCTGGCTACCAAACTCCAAGTCTCACCACGTGCTTCCAGGAATCTTCCAACACCGGCAGACCTTCCAGGAACCTTCCAGGCAGCCCTGTGCAGGACACACTCTTCACTCGTCTCAGCCAGACTCCCTTGAGACAGACATCAGAGACATTTCCCAGCCTCCACCACGTTCTCCCCCTCATGTGCACAGCACTGGCTTTTACAGGTGTAACCCCACCCACAGCTGAGATCAGGATCACATGGCTAGGTCACCTGGTCATGACCTCATCACAGGTCCTTTACCACAACATACTATTACATACAGGTTTTATCCCAGGTATTCAAACACATACCCTTTGAGTGGGTTTGTAGGTGACTGGACCCACCCAGCTCTCCTAGTCACCTGGAAGCCTCCCAATACATAGCACAATTCTCAGCAGTAGATCTGCTGAACAAACATATCCAGGCTTCCATCACAGAGCCACCCATCTCTGCGATACATACCGTCCATCCATGACATGTCTCCATGCATATCCCGAGGGCCATACACAGCGTCCCCTAGCTGCATCAGGTGTCACTACACCACATACCTCCCCCCTCTGTTCAAACTTGAGGGGTTGAACACTTGTTATTCGACCAGAGACCCTTCTCGGTCGTCTCTGCCAGTCACACTGTCTCTCTAAGTCGGGCCCTGCCACTGATCTCATTTTTAGGCGTCCGTCCTCCGACTCTGTCACATTTGTTGTTGACGCCCCCCTGTCAGACCACCCGCATCCCCAGCGGTCAGTACAGTTTCGCAATTCTCTTGCACCACTACGTCCTGTCTGGTCTGTGTCCTTTTCATTTTTCCCACTATAGGTTCTACTACTTAGGTCACTCATCACTGAGCTAACTGAGGCATCACTACTTCTACCTCTTCTCCTCTCAATACCACGGGTTGAAGGTGGAGGCCATCTTCTTTCTATTTCCTGCCGGTTTCTGTTGATCTGGTCCCTCTCAAGTCGTAACTGCTCTACTTCTCTCAGGTAGGACACACGATACTCCAGGAGCATCCGATATTCTCAAGGCTCTCCTGGGATCCGACAACGAGGAACGGAACCATCCCATCTTTAGCCACTACCTGGACTTCGTCTTCAGCCGGAATCCTGACTCTCGTCACACCGGACTTATTCACCATCTCCTGCATTATTTTCCAGAGTCTTCCGATGACCTTCTTCACCAGACCTCTGGGCACTTGAATGATGTCTTCCATCAAGCCAATCTGATTTTGAGCCTTTCTTGCTTGCTCCAGACGTCGAGCGGCTTCTTTATTTCTCAACAGGATCAACTGTTTCGTGCGGAGACAATGTAGGTGCATGTCCCTCAGGATAGCCACTCGCTTCATCGTGACTTCCCTAGTCGACAGTATGACCAACTGTTTCATCTCTGGCACCCAGTTCACACTGCATGCTTCTACTGCCTTCCTAAAGGCCTCATGCACCTCCTCAATGGCACACACTTCTCGCCTGTCTTCGGGTATCTCTATTACACACTTGAAAACGGACTCGTCACCTTCTTGGACAGACTGTTGTACCTCCTCGTCCTGGGCGTTAGTACGGTTTTCCAAGACCTCGATCTCTTTTGTGTTGCCATCTGCATGGCACTTCTCCTGCTGGATTTCTTCTCCTGTAGATTTCTGGAGCTGGACACCAGTCTCCTCCTGTATCTTGAGCATACGGAGAACTTTATCTCGCTCCTCTGCCAAACAGCGACACTCCTCCTCCCTCCGGAGAAGTTCCTGCTGATGCTTCACTTGGGCCTCTCTGAGCTTAGAGACTTCCTTCTCCAGCTCCTCCATTCTGTGCTCAATTATTTGTCTCAGGACCCTTTCTTGTTGGATCTGCTCTTTAAGGGTCTCTAGTTCAGCAGACCTTTGCTTCTCACTAGACAACTTTTTAGCGATGTTCCGCTTTATGGCCGCAACATCGGCCTCCAGGTGGCGCACCTGCTCCAACTGTATAGCGTTAGCGCCTTCCGTATCTGACCTCGTCAATGTTTGCTTGAGGCTCCACCCTCTCCGGCTCTTCAGGGTCTGGAAGCGTACTCACTTCTTGCACACTCGCCTCCGTTACAGGTTTTTCTGTATTACTATCCTCAGTACATACACTGTGTTCCGGCGCCTTGCGCCCTTTATGTCTCCGACGACGGGAGGATTTTTTCTCCTGGTGGGGCCCTTCCTTACTGTACTCCCTTTCTCTATTAGAGTCACAGTCACCCTCGGAGTCAGAGTCACATCCCACCTGGCACTCGTCACGAGACTTCAGGTCTGTCAGTTGGGTAGCCGCACCCTTTCCACTGGTGTCACCGTCTGCTACGTCACCAAGTTGGTTAGACCCGTCCACTTTGGGAGGAGTTACTGTGCTAATACATCTTGCCCCAACCGTACAGATCCCTCCATTCAGCGGCTGTATAGGACCTCCCCCTTCCCACAATTCTGAGAACAGCCTAGAGTCCCGGCCTATAACTACAGGACAAGCTAAGTTTGGAACTAAAGCTGCCTTAAGGGTATCACAGTTCATAACCGTCTCTAGTATCACACAGACCTCTACATAGTCTCTAGTGGACCCATGGATGCAGGTTACCTTGATCTTTCTTGTGGATATAAAGTCATTGTGTGCAGTCCTCACTAGGGTCACCGAACTTCCTGAATCGACCAGTCCGTGTACCTCCTCCTCACCATTCATTAGCAGGTCACACACACGAAGCCTCTCACCTGGAGGATAATTCGATTGACAGACTGGACATACATAACACGATTGCCCCTGGCAACCATCGGAAGTCGCCTCCCCTTTTCTGTTGGGATACTCCACCCCCTTTTTACCTCCCATTCCTGCTGGTGGGTTACCACCCTTTTTTGGCCACCACCCCACTCTGGGATACACCCTGTGGACTCCCCCACAGTTTTCTTGGGCACAGCTCCCACAGTGCAGTTTTTATTTCTTTTGGGCTGTTACTGGCCCTTTAAGAGACTGTGTAACCTGATTCACACTGTCCTATTCCCACACCAGCTCGTGCGGGTACTGCCACTGCTCCCGTTGCAGCCACAAACCACCAACACCTCCGGATGTTGCTCATAAGCTGCTGTGGCTGTTACTGCAGCTCCTGTAGAACCTCTTGCTGCAAGTCACTGTAGCTCCTGCTACCACCAGACTCTGCACGCTGCGCTGTCTTGCCGCTTGTCACCTTCGTGACCCCACGAGTCACAGCCAGCCGCTTGTCCCCTTCGGAACCCCACCGGGTTACAGCCAGCCGCTTGTCACCTTCGCATTTGTTATGCAGAGTAAAAAAAAATATCCACACAAAAAAACAGCCTGACCTCACTGCGTATGCCCGCATTCGAGCACCAATTGTAGGGATTCGCTCTGGTAGGCTGAGGCTGGGCACGCAGCAATGAGGCAACACACAGGCATTATGTCCAAAAAATCACTATTTTACTGTCTCTTTAAATCCGGTAACAAAGCATAACAAAACATAAATGCATTCCATCCTGGATAATCACTGATTCCAGACTCACCCTTGCATGGGACGAGCTTAACTAAGCGGCTGCAAGCCAGCAGGTACCGCCAGGTGCCATTCCCGGGTGGTCTGGACTTGCTTCTGCTGCACCGACACACTGTAACAAAACAGTCCTTTCCAGGCTGACTCCAGCCAAACTCAATAGAACCGCATGGTTCTCAGTGTGAGACCGTCACAGGCTCTGCACACACGTGTCCTGTCCGGGTGCTATACCCCAGTCCAACACCCTGGCTACCAAATTCCAAGTCTCACCACGTGCTTCCAGGAATCTTCCAACACCGGCAGACCTTCCAGGAACCTTCCAGGCAGCCCTGTGCAGGACACACTCTTCACTCGTCTCAGCCAGACTCCCTTGAGACAGACATCAGAGACATTTCCCAGCCTCCACCACGTTCTCCACCTCATGTGCACAGCACTGGCTTTTACAGGTGTAACCCCACCCACAGCTGAGATCAGTATCACATGGCTAGGTCACCTGGTCATGACCTCATCACAGGTCCTTTACCACAACATACTATTACATACAGGTTTTATCCCAGGTATTCAAACACATACCCTTTGAGTGGGTTTGTAGGTGACTGGACCCACCCAGCTCTCCTAGTCACCTGGAAGCCTCCCAATACATAGCACAATTCTCAGCAGTAGATCTGCTGAACAAACATATCCAGGCTTCCATCACAGAGCCACCCATCTCTGCGATACATACCGTCCATCCATGACATGTCTCCATGCATATCCCGAGGGCCATACACAGCGCCCCCTAGCTGCATCAGGTGTCACTACACCACAGGGTATATAGATATCAGTGCTAGGCAGGTAGGCATTGTACGTGGCATACTTCATTGCATACAGCAAGAGGGTCCATTCCATTACTGTTTGCTGCTGCTGCCTATTACAGATATTTACTGTATATACATAGCCCCAGGTATCAGTGGCCAGGAATAATTTTTTTGCATCATAATCCTGATTATTTTATTCAAAAGCAATCCAGAGCACACATTTTTTTTCTCCACTTGCTTGTTGGCACTGCAGAATACAGCCAGATCCTTTCCATAGTACAGCGTGAAAATTCAGCTATTTTAAACAGGGGTTTGGAGGTCAAAGGATCACATATGAGTGTGCAGAAAATTCTGCCATTACTGTGCTACTGTAAAATTTTGTTGGAGTGTCTTATACAAGTTCTTGACACCAGTTTGCTGAAAAAAATATGTACCTACAGGGCAGATATTTTACACAGGGTTTTGTCCGCCACACGGATCGAATATCATAGCGCTCAAAATTGTGGCATTTCAGGCCTCCATTGATTTTTTTTTGCTGTGTCTTAGCCTAATTTTTGACACCATTTTGCTGCAAAAAGAAAAAAAATACAGGCCAGATATTTTAAAGTGAGGTATCTCTGTCACACGCCTCACATA